>VWZZ01006664.1:94358-149209 GCA_013399095.1 Psophia crepitans
GGGGTGGCAGGTGTTGGGTTGTTGTTGGGGTTTTTAGCAGTAGGTTTTTTCTTTCATTGGGGTTACTTTTGGATTGGATTTTTTACCCCCTTGAAGCTTAAGTCAGCATACAGAAAATTTGGCAAGTTACAGAACACTGAGGTTCAATATGGGTAAGTGAAATTTATGTTTCCCCAAAGAGAAGACTAAATGAACGGTGTACCTACTTCCATTTTATTTAGCATGAAGAAAACAGTTCCTCTGCTGTTATCTTTCAACAAACTATGTCTGTAACTGAATCATTCAGAAGTTGAGACAAATTTCACAAAAGCATTTTTACTTGAAGAAGGTATAATTTTCAATTAGAAGTTCACTAGCAAAATTAAAGTCCATTTAAATCCAGTATAAAGCCTACATGTAATTAAGTCTAGAGTCGAAAAAGATTTGTATTTCAAAGCTCCTATGTACTGCCACGAACTAATGTTGTTCCAATCAGGCAAGTGGTGCCATGAGAGTTGGCTATTGGTCTAAGATTGCTTTTTTTAAAAAAACAAAGTTTTCTCATTTCTGGCCATAAATGCAGCTGCTGATCTTTAGAATAAGGACTATTCTTGTAGCAGCAACAGAAGAGCTCCTGAAAGATGTGCTGGCAAAGAATGAACCATGTGTAAGCACAAGTAATTTACTCATTGCATGCTTCCTTGAGTCAGTAAAACCCTCTAAGACCGGCATAAAGAAACATTTTACAAAACTCTGCACAAAGCTAAAGACTTTAAAGGGGAGTCTCTAATAGTGAGCAAATGTTATCTAGGAATTGCATGATGAAAGCACACAAGAGGCTCCCAATACTTCAGCAAGACAGCATGAAAAGGGTTCCCCAGCATGTGAATGGTTTTGCTAGGGCCAATTCTGCTCATAAAAGGTTACTTGGGCTGCCAGGTTCCTGGCTGCCAGATAATTGTCTGCATTGCTATGGATTTCAGATTATTTTTATCTTACATGAGGGATAGGAAAACAGAGGAAACATAACTTATTCACCAGAACACAGAGAAAAGGCTGAGTGGCTGACAGGCTCCTGGCTTATTTTATAAACATCCCTTGAGATGATTCTGCTCACAGATGTGTTTCAAAAGAACAGCAGTAGGTGGTAAACAAACACCATACACCTTTCTCCAAGGAGCTTCAGTCCTCTCTTCCTGATCTTGAGCTATCAGATATGCAACAATCCACTGCTACAACACAGCTTCTTGAAATGCAGTTTCAAAATAAAACAAACAGTATATGTGCACACACACATGATCCTTTTCTCTTGACATTACCTTCTCATGAAATGAGAATTTCTTTATGCAAAAGCATTCTTATTTTTTAACCAAATGCTAAATAAAAACCAAAGTGCTTTTCTTCTCCAGACCAAACTCTAATGAAACGCAATTTTTCAGTGACAGAAAAAGCATTTCTCAGCCCTCCAACTGATCTGACACATTAGAACCAAAGAATGTCATTACAAAGTAATATAATTTCCTGCTTGAGATGGCACTTAAAATGTTAACTAATTATCTATATGTTTAAGCCAGAAACTTGTTTGATCAAATTATTCTTTCTAGTCTTAACCTGAGGGAATTAAGGGAAACAGACTCCACAATTCTCCTGACACTTTGATCCAAGAGTTAATCAACTTCACCTAGCAAAAAATTGTTTCACATTTAATTTCAACTTCCCTGAGTTCAGCTTTCAGGCATCTGTGCTTATTATGTTTTTTCCTGCTAGATGAAAAAGGTATTTATTATTCTAGAATTTCCTCTATGTGAAGGTACCTCAACATAGCCACCAATGAACTACTAAATCCTCCTGACCACCCAAACATATACTCCTTAAATCCATCACTGAAGACAACACTTCAAATACATCACAGTTCTTCTCATCATCTTTCCCCTCTGTCACCTCAGACGTCCAAGTGAAAATGTCAATCAAGCACAACACATTCCAGGACTGGTCTGGGATTTTGTATCAATTTTTTATGACATAACGTCATCCCTAAATGCTTTTCTCCTCTATTCCTCTGTGCAAGGTTTGCATTAGAGATCTTGCTATTGCAGCACACTTGGTGCTCACACTAAGTCACTCATGCATTGCAGGGATGACAATCACAGCTCCCAATTCAGTAACCATGGATTAGGTAACCCTAGATGTCTGACCTTGCCAACAGCATAAAAACCAGTTATTTCAACAGACATGGGTCACCACACAATGTCAGCTGCTCTACAGTGCCATCTTGTTGTCCTGGATTTTGCAAGGATAGAGTTCATTTTCTTTCTAGTAGCTGTATAGTGCCATGTTTTGGATTAAGGATGAGAATAATGTTGATAACACACCGATGCCTTTAGTTGTTGCTAAGTAATGTGAGGAGGTGCATGAGAAGGTGGGAGGGACTGTAGCCAGAACAGCTGACAAACTGGCCAGAGGGGTATTCCAGACCACATGACATCATGCTTAGTGTATAAACTGGGGGAGCTGGCAGGGGGCCCATGATGCCTGCTCAGGAACAGGCTGGACATCAGTCAGCAAGCTGTGAGCAATTGCCTCCCGCATCACTTGTTCTGTATAGTCTTTTGTCATTATTTTCTCTTCCTTCACTGTCATATTAAACTGTTTTTATCTCAACCCACAGACATTTTTTAGTGTGTATATCCCTGTCCCCACTCCCAATTTTGTCCCCCAGTCCACTGGGAAGGAGGGGGCAGTGAGCTAGTAGCTGTGGGGTGTTCAGCTGCCTGCCAGGTTAACACCTTGCCTGACTGTTTTATCATGCTGCTTGTCCCTCATGTAGATAAGTACTTAAGCATGTGCTTGAGGGCAAGTCTAAACTACCATCTGCCCTAGAGTGGGGAAACTCATGAGCTTGCATTTAAGCAGCTGTGTACCAGATTAGCACCAGGAACAAGATGGCTCTCAGCAAGTCAGATGATGCTCTGTGCTTCTGTGCCTCAATTGCTTCTAATACCTGAGCACTCTCATTCAAAGCTAGCAGGTTACCTGTGCTCTCCTCTGCAGCCAACAGCAATTGAATGTAATGAGACTAAAACTGAAGTCCTTTCCTGCCTAAGGGGCACTACTCTAATCTTCACTCTAAGGAGTCCAGCTGAGGAATATAACCCTCTTCTCCAACCCCCAGTCATTTTCCATCTACCTTGGGGGAAATCTTGTTTGCTTTTCCCCATGCTTCTGTATCTCTTAAGTTCTTACAGCCACTTCATGAGCTGCCTCAACTCCCTTTTATTTGTTGCCATACAGCTCCCTCCAAGTTCTGTAACAATATGGAAATACATGAGAACGCCTGCTGTAAAGACATTCCTGTTATGAGAGAAAGTTCATCTTAAATTAAAAAAACCCCACACCTGCAAAATCAAAGAGCAACTCATGAGCCATGGATCCACTTGCACAGGTAGGTGAATGCAACCCCCAGGTAACTCAATTTAATCTCCTCACTTGTTTGCTGAACCAAGTCAGAGAGGGACACCCTCAAAGTTTTATGTATGGAGTCAGCTGAAAAGGCAGGAATAGAACAAATGATCGAGGAGATCTGGGTAGTGACACTGTTAATCCATCAAAGTAACTGAAGAAACTTACATACTTATAATTAATATGATGCTATTTGCAGATCACAAGGCTCTATCTTGCATGTAACAGCTTATCACTACTGACAAAGAAAACAGTAGCCCTACTAACCTAGTTAGAAAGGTACTGCAGTAGGAGCTCATGTTGAGTTACCCACCAGGCTATACAAGCTTACAGGCTCTTGTTGCCTAGGGTACAAATCCACCTGTTACTACTTCTGTTCCACAAGTAGTCTGCAACACTTAAACATCTCTTTAAAGAAGCATGTCTATATTGCATATGTAGCCTAAAAAGAAAAAATATTCCAACTCCTCCTTTGTAGATTAATCAAGTCCATCACTTAAAGACCAACACTATGACCATTGGAAATTCTGGTTCACCCCCACTTCCTCTACAACTCCCTGAAAGGAAGTTGTGGCAAGTGGGGGATTGGCCTCTTCTCACCATAACTAGCAACAGGACAAGGGGGAACAGCTGCAAGTTGCACCAGGGGAGGTTCAGGTTGGAGATGAGAAGAAATTTCTTCTCAGAAAGGGTGGTCGGGCATTGGAATGGGTTGCCCAGGGAGATGGTGGAGTCACCATCCCTGTGGGTGTTTAAGGAAAGGTTGGATCTGGTACTTAGGGACATGGTTTAGTGGGTAATAGGTGGTGGGGGGACAGTTGGACTAGATGATCCCTGAGGTCTCTTCCAACCTTAATGATTCTATGGTTCCCTTTACTCCCCTTTCTCTTCTAGGGAAACAGCAACTATGTACAGCATAGGCTCTCACCCCTCTTCTACTCAAGGACATTAAAGCAGTAACAGAAGAAAAACATTCCACACAAAAAATTACTTCTGAAAAGACAGGTGACAGGTACTTTTTTTTAATGAGATAAATCAGCAAATAAGCATAGTATCTACTCATCATTCTGTAGCTCTCTAAGTGCTTTGAAAACATCAGTCAGAGCTTCACCATGGGAATGGAAAGACTATTGCTCCCCTGTATCAAATGTTGAAGCATCAAGACATGCCCATAAGTTGAGTAACTTGGTAAATCTACAGAAACACCATGAAACTTATCTCAGTACGATGAGGGAAGCAGTTCAAGGTGCTTGTGTCATTCCCATCACTTCCCACTGTAGTTTGAGATTGCTGTTTTGCAAAACAGCAGTACATCAACACCATGTAAAGAAACAGACTGTACTTTTGTACTACCATTAAATGAACACACTCCTCACAAAAGCTTTCTGTCAAGTACAAGATGGCACAAGAAAGGACCCGTTATCTGCTCCACATTAAAGGTCATGGCTTGAGTTCTTCCTCTTCCACCACGACTTGTTACCACAAACCCTACTTTCTTCCTTGCTACCAAAGGATCTCAGTAAGATGCCTTGAACAGAAAAAACTCCAGTGTATTTCCAATAGATGCTCAGCATCTGGAAGCACTTGATAGGTCTTAAGAGCTCCTGCATTAGGAAGCTTTCCATTGTGGAAGCTATTGTGGTTTTTCCGAAATTGGAGCCCAGTACGTGTTAACTGTGCTTCAAAAGCATTAGTAGAACTGCGTTGGGCTTTTTTTTTTTTATTCAGACACCTGGGTTCTCATGATAATTAGCCCAAACATACTGCAAAATTTAAACATTACAGGAAGAGTTGGCTGGGTGGAATTCTGAGCTCATGGCAATACATAATGCCAAGAAAAACTCCTGGGGATAGAGAGTTATCCACAATCTGAAAAAACTTTTCTCCTTACAGGAATGTATGTTCTCAGTAAAGTGCATTAAGAATTACTGCTATGTGACATGTTGATCTGAAAAAGCATTCTCTTTTCCCTTCTCAGCTATAAATTGGAATAGCTCCTTGGATCTATCATACAATCTACAATAGATGGATGACAGCATAAGCTTTTGTCTCCTATAAATCTTTCTTGCTATGGCCAAGACATGGGCAAGACAGTAGTAGAATCACTATGCCAACTAATAAATCCCTTTCTAAGGGAAATTGAAGTGAAGTACAAGGGACTGAATTATTCAGTAATGCACTTGGCACTGGAGATGTGGAACTGTCGCTTTTCATTAGCGTCAACCTTGTCTGCCGACATAGTTTCTATACTCACACATTTCTTGCCATGCCACAGAGGTGCAAGTCACATGAACCAGCTGGGTCACACGTGTTATCTTTATTCCCCTCATACCAGTAACTACTTCTTTTTGGGTCATCTCTGGAATCTGAACAACCAGATAAACTCTAGAGCCCAGAAACAGCTACCTGTATTACATCAAATCCTAGTCTAGACAACTCCACCCATTTCAGCTATCACTGGACCAGACTGCCCTAAAAAACTAAATGATACTTCAGACTAAACTGAGCACCTTACGGATCTCAGCAGTAACCAGGAAGCTCTATAAAGCTTCTTATCCCTAGACCTGGGCCTAAAGAACCCTTTAAAAGTCAAATTAGATTTATATATTATTTTTCCAAGGAGACTTCTTAAATGTCTACCTGAATAAAAAAAAAAACCACAATTAATTTGACATATCCCAAACTGGAGAAGTTATAAATACTACAGACTTGCTATCTGTCCTACTGCCACTCAAGCTTTGCTCATTTGGCATGATGCCTTGAACAGAGAAATGCATAACCACCAGGCCGGTTTCCAGCCATAGAGGGAATATATGCACACAAAATAAGTGAATACATACACACGAACTGTTTACACTGCTAGCGTTTTGCCGACAAAGCTGTGAAGTCCTGCTCGGGGGTTTACCTGCTATTCTTTCTTCATCCTTTAACAATGACAACTTCCCTATTTTCTAAACCCCTGCAAATTCAAAGTACCATTCATTTTTAACCAAATATGATAATTTGGATACACTAGGTTTGACTTGTTAGAGTAAGGAGAAAGCTATAATGAATTTAGTCCCAATATGGCAGACTAAGGCTAAAAGAACACTATGGCTGAGTTAGAAAAACTGTGCATTTTTGATACCATGGTCTATTTGAAAACATACACTTCCTTTTACACGTCAGAGACTTTTCATTAGTCTCTTATAATCTAAACAAACGTAACTATAGCAGACTTATTTTAGAAACCAGGTGGATAGTGGTGGATCTTTGACATTAGACATTTATTTGTAGTTCAGCTTGCTAGAGCAGCACATCTTATGATCCTATCACAACTATTAAATTTTCTTACTTCCCAGAAGTGAAGCATCTATACAATGCTTTGCAAGACCTTCTGCTTTTACATAGGTAGGGATGAATGTGAAAACAGTCTCATTTGATGACAGATAAGAAACTCCGATAAGTCAAAAAGGTTTTAAAACTTTCCTGTCTTGAGGGAAAGGTTGGACAGATCCCGATCTGTTAGGCATTTGGCAGAGTGATTCTCTTCAGTGCCTTTCACCAACTCTGGTACCATCACAATTGACTCAGCTGCACTGACCAAATTAATCTAGTTAACTCACCCTGACAGCCCAGCTGGAGTGGAGGAACTTTGGAAGTGAAACTTGCACCATCTGTGGTCCACCCCATTAAGGTGAGGCATCAGCAGTTTAGGGCACAATCTCTTAGGACAAAGCTACTGAGTATGCACAGAACAAGCACATGCAATACAATTACACAGAACAGCAATGAAACATTAAGAATTGCAGTCCAGCGATGACAACACAATTAACCCACAGACACCAGTGTTCACAAGCAAGGAGAAAGAGCTCCACAGTATTCATCACTGATGGCATATAAATGTAAGATATTAAAAAAGAGTTTCTATTAGTCATAGAACAAAACAAAAGAGAGGCAGCTGCAGCATAGATTGGGCAGTCTTATTCAGCCAGAAACCTTACCATCACTCTCTTGCAGACCCCAATCTCTCCTACACCTCCCCTGCTGTTTCATATCCCCAATTGCCAATGAACCTCATTAGCCTTCCCGCATGAAGCACCTGCTAATCCACCCATTCTTGTTAGCACATCGAAAAGCATCTGGTGGTCTAGAGAAAGGAAGTTAAAGCCTTTAACTCTATCCCTGCCAGATCCATTCACTACCATGCATTCAGGTTATAATCATTTTAACTTGAAGTGAGCTTCTCAGAATATACTGTCTGAAGTACTACCTCAAAATTACACATATGAATGAACGCAGTGTTCAGTGGCACCTGAACCTGGAGTGCTCTATAACCAACAGCTGAACACATCACTTGAGAACCTCTAGACACAGGGAAAAAATTGCACCAGAGAAGTGGAAAACAAATGCAGGGAGAGTAAAGGCTTTACATACACCCCAACACTTGAGTTCTGTTAACACATCAACATGCTCACACTCTCTACAACCTATTCGTATGTTCCTATGGTCTGCTAGCAGCAACATTTTGAGAAAGCGGGGAAAACTACATGTTTCTTGAGTTTCTCTGAAGAGCTTGATTAAACACAATGAAGTCCTTGCAAAAAGACACTTGTGACACATACATTTATGTAATTCTTTTAACTGTGGTATACAAAGCTGGGGGGACAAACCGAGAACCATCATATTTTTTAAATAGTCCTTGCAAAAACAAATTACTGAATAACATGATTTCATAACATTACTGTAAGTTATGTTCTATCACTTCATAGAAGTTGTAGGTGGAATGAGAAAACCATTGGAGAATTATAGAAATATTGACCACTCCAGAAAGCACAATCTCAGCCCAAAATGGGGAATAGAAGGAAAAAAAAAGAGTCATATTTTTTCCACTAGAGATCTGAGAGCATTGTACCAAGCAACTCCAAGGATGTGAGGGAAGTTTATGGTGCAGTCAAGAAGTAAGAAAGATGACAAGCCCCAAGCCTGGAGCTTTTATTATGATGTTCAACTGTGAACATAAAATGATTTGATAAAACCATTTTATCAAGACAGTTTGACAAGAGTGTGATGCTTTGTTGCTTCAGTCTTGATTTATTGCACAGAACTTGTGGGAGTGATCCCCAGCATTTAGCAGAGACTTTAGAATTCACCTGTTGTCATTCAGGTTTTCTAGTGGCTTCTGCTTAGCCTTGTGAAAGCACACCAGGCAATGTAGCTAGTTCAAAGCAATTTCAACCACTTGCCACAAAAAGGAGGTACTTAATTCCTCTGGTAAATAGGTTTGTTTCTATAGCACTCAATAGTCAACTGCAGTTACTGTTTACTTAATTGTCTTACTACTTTTTGACCAGTCTTTCCCACTAGCAAGACCTTGTATCCTAGTGACTTCAACGTCCACCCACTTGTTTGTGACTTCAGCTTTCTAGTCAACAGCTTCTACTACCCGAGGATCTGATGCAGTCTGGGGTGAGGGAGAAGCAGCAGGTTTGTTTTCCCACAAGCTGGTATTACTTTGTCAATACCAAACCTGGCAAAGTGGCCTTGGTACAGTGCTGTCTCATTCACCCACTTTACAGTGGCAATTCAAACGCTCTTGAAAGATTGAGTAGGCAAGATGTGTGGTCAGCTGTGGGCAAACCTGGGCACAAGTACATCTGTCCTGCCAGATTGTTCCCACCTCTTCCCAGCACATACCTGTATTGGTTCCTACTCTGTACTTAAGTATCTTCCCATATTTAAATTATATTGAGAATCTCAGATTTGCTTCAAGACTGCTGCAGGTAAATATACACAGCTGCTAGCTTAATTATTTGCATGTGCTTACAATGTAACCTTAAATCAAGGCTTATCTTCCACATCCTATAGAAGAATAATATAGATGCAAAAGCTACCAATCCTGGGAGGGGAGTAGTGGTGAAATCCCTGTTTTTTCTCACTGCTGCCACCTGATACTTCACAGCATAGCTTTAACATACTAAGATTAAAATTTCAGATAACTGTATCTGCAAGTAATTTTTGTGCAGGTATTATTTCAGAGCCTTCAATATCTCTGAAGAGTTCCCCAGTTTGAACTACTTAAGTTTTTGTCAAACCCAGAATAGCTACAAACTTTGCTGCCATATATGCAGCAGCTTTCCTTCACATGAAAACAAGACAAGTTCATTCTACTCCCTGGGAGGTTAATCCCTCTCTGCCTTTTGGAGGACTTGTTCCTACAAAGCATCTGCCATTAACTAAAAATTTCCAAGTTACTGATTGCAGCTGGCTCAAACACATGTGGCAGGTAGAGATGATACAAAAAGACAAGACACCACCCCAAGTCAGACTAAACTTGAAGAGGAGAAACCTGGGGGGCACACATCACTGAAGACAGTGTTATCTGCACACCTGATAACTCTTCACTGGTGGTTTGGGGTTTTTTTGTTTTGTTTTTAAGATAATAACTTCTATAGAAGGTAGGGGGTGAAAAGGTAAACAAGAAGTGACTGTAGACTCTTAAGGGACATCACACAACAGTATCCTCTGACCACACTATAAATAGCCAGGCTACACCAAACTACACTTACTGTCCTCTCAGCTCAAGGTCAGAAAAGACTCTACAAACATTCAAACAGTAAGACAGACAATGCTAGTTTGGTAAGGAAGATGAGATACAAGAAGAACCACCTGTGTGCAGATGGTTTTAGTATTTCTTCTACTTGGAGAGGAAAGAAAAAGTAAATCCTTATTTTAAGGCAAAAACTACCTCCAAAATCCAGGCATTTCCTTGGAAAGTTTCCATACAAGGGAACAAAAATTTGCATTAAAGAGAGGAGGCATGAAATCTGGGTGTCTGAATTCTAAATCAAGCCCATGTACTTGTCTGCTGTGGAGCAAAGAGAGCTCAAGTTGTTTAAAAAAAAAAAAGGTCTGGAAACTTTTCTACATGTTTGGGGTTTTTTTTAAAAACAATCTTAGGATTTCAATTTAATGAGTACAGATCCTAAAGATTATATTTTCCTGATATTCAGAATATCAGTAATTTCCCCCCCACCCCCAGTATCAGAGTTTGGAAAGTTTGTAAATGGCCATATAAAACTGAAAACAATCTTTTTCCAGGAAAATACTGCTGAAACATCAAGCCTTTAAACAGGTTGCTCAAAAACTCCTCCCTTCTAATGCATTTAGCCACTCACCACAGATTCTACTGGTTTAACTCTGAAATGTTTAAGTTAAATACATACCTGATTTGTAACACCACCACTTATACGCAATGAAGGGTAACAGAGCTGAAATCTCTGCTCAAATACATACAACACTCACTGATGCTACAATGCTTCAGTCTGACTATTAGACACATTTATAACAGTGGCTCATAGCTATACGTGAGCTAGAAGCAGAGTTTACAGAAGCATTACCAAGAAATTCCTAAGCATATCAGCATTGTTAGGAAGAGCTAAAACTTCACCACTGGGCAAACAAGCCTCCAACTAACGTTATTTCATGTTGTCAACTAATTTATCTGTCTATAAAGTTCAGAAAATTGATTCATGTAGCAAAATACATTTTACCAGTTGACCATGCTTCTGCATATGTAAAAATAAAGCCTAAAGGCTTTGGCTGATACATTGTCTTGGCCTTCCTCACAATGACCATCACAGAGAGCCAGCCTCTTTCTCCTTCTGACATTAAGATGTCTACTGAGCTTGAGTAATAATCTCCCATTTACCAAACATCTATACATGGAGTACACGTCTCATAGCTTTAATACAATGACTTGATTACACAGCTCATCTAGCAAAATGCACTTGAGAATCAGCCAGTCATACTAAAGAAGCCAACCCAATTTACAGGCATTTTCACTCATGCTTGTCTAGCCACTGCATTGCATGCAATTCACACAAGCTGACCACCACCCAATTATCAATCCACATCTTGCCTCCTCTTCCACCATCCAGGAAGCAAGTGGTGGCCACTTGAAGCCATATAGGTCACTCAGGAGAAGAAAGCCACACCATACTAAAAGCTGCCAGACACTGGTATAGTCTTTTTAGACTCAGTTACCCACACAGATTTTTCTGAATGATTCCCAGACCTAGGTGACTGTTTCTAAAAGCAGACAGGTGACAGGAGCCAGGTTCCACTGGCTCCTGACAGGCTACAGACCCTCATTGCTGCTCTTTGATAATTAAGAAAATATAATCACAGTTTTGGGCATAGAGTTTATTACCAACTTTTACTCAGTATTCTCTCAAACTTACAGAAACCAAGAAGAATCACTGTCTTGGCGCACACACAATTTCAGTATGCAATGTGTACCATGAAAGACTACCACATCCACCTATTTGTGGATACCAAACACTGATCGCTGGCATGGTGTGCACAAGTTCACCAAACACCCATACATGACTGTTTTGTCTCAAACAGAACTCCTCTAGGGCCCAAGAATAGACTGGGTCTAAATCTGTGTTTTACTCATCATTGCTCCTGCAATAGGCTACAAGTTGCATTTTATGAATATAAGCACAGCCCACATTAAAAAAACATTTCAGAGTGTATATGTGAGCATGTAGGTAATCAATCCAAAAAGACTGTTTCCAGAGGCAGAGTAACACACTATGGTACAGATCTCTTGGAAAATTCCTCAGACAAGAAATTTTCACTGAAATGGAGATTGACAAACTGATCTTTCGAAGCTTTAACCTTCACACAGAAAGCAAATCAAAGTTTCTCCTCATGTTATAGCAAAAGTGTTTAAATACTCCTTCAGAAAGTGAGCAGACTAACATTGTAGCAGAGGTTTAAAAAAACTGTTTTAAAGTTGTAGTTACAATTTGATATTAAATGAAGATAAGCACTTTTGCAAAGTATAAATTTAGTGCAGCTGCACCCTATAAATATATCTTGTTTCCATGGCCAAAGGAAAATAACAAGTTAAAACCAACTCCATCAATCAAAATAAAGTGTCTACTAATAAGCTCAGAAAACACCTGCTCAGTGGCTGTAAGGCCCTGTTTTTATTACCCTCCCTAACCTTAATGGCATGAAGCATTTCTAGCCATCATCGACCTACCTGTGTAAGAAAAAAAATCTCCAAACTACAGCCTGCCTGCACCAGGGAAATGATACATGCTTCACACATTTCTGCCATCTTATCACATGGCACATCATGCTGAAGGCAAGAGTAGCTCCATGAAAATATTCATACTGGAGGAAAAAAGTTGAATGAGCTAGGAAATCAGCAGGTTATAACATTAACCTTTCCACTCAAGAGACTCAGCCTCATGCTCTTTTTACTTTTCTTTCAGGAAAAGAAATCTCAACTTACTTTATCTAAAATATCCCTAACATATTATGTTTACATACTATTCAAATCTACCATTGACAGCACAAAGAATTAAGTCCAAGCATTACAATTTTCAGATTTTCTTACAGGTTTCATGGTCTCTTTATCTGCTGGAGTCACATACAGGCAGAGCTAAGGAAAGATTGAAGCCAAACCCATGGTGTCACTTAGCACTGTTGCTAAGAATTATGAACCTCATCTCTCCTGTGGCTTGTTCCACAAGTACCCCATGTTCCATTGGACACAAATCATCACTTAACTATGTTTATAGCCTAAGTCTATAGTACCGCAACTGGAAGAGAACAAAAAGCAGAGAGCATTGCAAAATACTTCGTATCCCCTGAAAGAGAAGGAAACTGTTTCAAGCAGCTTAAGGAATCAAAAAACACCTAGCAACAATAAACAAACCCTCAATGGCTGTTTGTCTTCTAAAAAAAGTCCTTCCTGACCCAACCTGGACAGACAGTTCATCTGAATACCTGAGCAAGACAGAGCAGCCAGGTAACTCAGATAACGAAATACCACTAGAATTACCAGCTTACATCAATCCCCCTGTAGCTGTAGCCAGTTACAAGCTTCGGGAACAGGAACAAAACCACTGGAAGCCAAACTGCACATTACAGAAGAAACAATACTTTCCTGAACAATGGCAACATTTATAGAATGCAAATATAATATAAACAAACATCAACCCAGATCTTCAAACCTGCTTACAAAGAGAGGACAAAGGAGCACAACGTCTTCACTGAGCTGTTGGCCATCTCCTGGGATCAGCTTATGGAAAGAATTTCATTGCCAGAACAGGGAAGGATCTGGCCATGTGCTCTAAGAGCCCACAGACCACCCTAGCAAGTGGAAGTTTTCTTTATGCAAGAAATACAAGCTGTTAGTTAAAATGGTAACTCTCCTGTGACATCAAAAAGAAATAAAAAATACCTGAAAGAAAACTGTTAATACAATGAGAAAAGTGTGTGTGTTTAAGTTTTATAGAACTTCTCTGTAAAGATAAAGCCAATTAGTTTAAAATGTTAAGTTTAAAGATATGAAATATTTCAAAACCTATTTTATTCTGCTCTATTTATCTTCAACTGAAACAGACATTTATTTTGCCTACACAGTATTTCATTTGCTGGAGACAAAAAATGTGATCAGTATTTTTTCAAAACGAACCATGTTTATTTGGGCTGGCAGCAGGGAGAGCTTTTTTGAGTCACATCCATGCCCTGCCACCTGTGGCAAGAAGCTTGTTTTGCAACAGAACAGTGCTAAATTGTGGATGAGCACTGGAAAATTTAATTAAAACTCACTTCAAAACCAACACATCCTGTAAGCATCTCAGGAAATCCATAGGTTCATCATTAAACTCATTAGCAAGTTTATAAAATCCAAAACCAAAAAATCTTCTCAAATATGCATGAACACACACACAAAAAGCAACCACCCCCAGTAATGCAAATTCTCTTGGACCTGGTGCATTGTGGCAAGGCCCCTGGAGTAAGGCAAACATGAACGACCATCTGTTATTTTTGTCTGCAAAGCAGCAACTTCCCCCCTGATGAATCTTTGATAGCAGCCAAGCAATGGCAGCGACTGCTGTGGCAGGAGCTGACAGCCAGCAGCCCCAGCCTCCACTGCTCTTCTCACTCATCCTGCATGTTAAATGGCTGCTTCAAACCCAGGAGTAGCTCTTTACATATTAAAACCAAACATGCCTTTTCTGTGCTTTCATTTAAATTACAGCAAATGAAGGCAAGTGTCAGGGAGCAAGTGAAGGGAAAAAAGGAAGAGTCGGGGAATGAAGAACCCCTCAGGGAGCATTCATGGTGCCAAAGAGATACTCATTTTCAAGCACCATCTGTCAAGAGCTACTTGGAGATTTTTTCCTTTCTTTCTTTATACCCTCCCCCAGATTTTACCATCTCACTTGCTATACCAAGTGGCAAAAACCTCTAGAGCTCTTAGAAAAAACCCCTTAGGCTTCAATTACTTGAGTGGCAAAAGCGTTACTTTGGGACAGACTGAACTATGGTTAAAGTCAACATTAGTCTCTAGTTAGGTGTGGCTTGGACACAGCTGACACTTCATTTGCAATTGGCTTACCACTTTTTAGCACTGTAGAACTACAAGTTTCAAGACAGCAAACACGCCTGAGACTTGCCCCAGACATGTGGACTGGGCTGGCAGCTCAGCTATGGCTCCTGTCCCATCTGGCTGCTGGGCAGTGGCACTGAACCAGCCTCTGCAGCAGCACGGTTGCAAAATGGAGGAAATAAAGTTAGCGTGTTCTGCACCACTGTAACACCTTGACACCTTTCCCCATTTTATTTGAATCTATACATTATCTGACTTGACACTTGCAGCAATTTAACAACAGAGAATTCAACAGGAGTGTCCCATATCTTCTAAGCAAGCAATGACCTTCATAGCTCCTCAGTAAGTTTGTGTAGAAAATTTACAGGAGAACACAAATATTTAGAGTAGTGTCTTACTAATACTTATATGCCATATTTAAGTTCTCTGAAAGCTACATGGAAAATGTAAAAACAACGAGATATCACAAGGAACAAATTTATTAGCAGCAACAGGGACAGCTAATCCAGCATGGTTCTAAACCAAGAAATTCAGTATTACCAGAAGGGCTGGCTACGACAACAGAAAGCACATTTTGCCAACAGTTCTGGGCCTTTTTCAGTTGATTGCTTTAGTCAGCTCCAAGACTTCCTGAAGTGTTTATGCAAGCAGAATAGAAATGGGGCAGACCCACCCACCTGGAGATAACCAGTAGACAAGAAACTGAAGAGTTTTCCATCCAGGTGTAATACACACTGATCTAGAGTCAAACTCACATTCCTGTTCCTATAATGCCAGGCAAGATCCTCAGTGAGATCCCACAGTTCAAAACCATAAATCCACATCAAAATAAAAAATTTCTAAAACCGATTTAAAAAAAAAATTAACATTACTTTGTCAGCTTATATTTCAGCTTTTAAAATGTACTTTTTCTTACACTTTTATTCTGAAAAACTAGAATTGGAAAAACTAAGTCTACCTGAAAAGTTCAGACATTCAGCCTTTATACTCACATCTGAAGAAAAATATCTAAGCATAGATATTATCATAAAATAAGCCAGAGCAGTTGGTAATAGTAAGCATCAAAAACCTGACCTTTTAGAGGCAAGAGTGAACTTCATCTACTAACTATTTTGTCATTTCTTATTTAATCAGTTTATTTTCTCAGGTATTACAGACTTCTGGCCCTTTAGCAATGTTACTATCCTTTTCATAAGGAACATATTCCACCTGTAGCATTGTTGTATACAATGACAGCTCAAAGATATGAGACAACTCTCTGCTTTGCCCTACTATTCACCTTATGATTTTCTTTGTTCAGTCAAGCAGAACAACCTGTTGGAATCTATCAGGATGCCAGGTCAGCAAGATGCTGAACAAGATACAGAAACACCCAAAGAGTTTTAAGCATCAAAATAGTCTTGCCAACTTTAGTGAAGTCATTCAAGTCCATGGAGATGTGCATGCACTATGCTGGGGCCCACACAAGTCCCAAAGCACTAGTAAATTCATAAACAACTTTCCTCTAGAGCAAATCATGAGAAGTGGAGAACATAGTTATTTCCAAAGCAATTGTTTCTAAGCAATTCTGAAGGTAAAAGCATAGTAAAGTCTTATGCCCAGTGGGAAATAGAAGAAATCTTAAATTTTTAGCAGCAGTCTACTTGCCTCATTAGGAGTTTGATGCATTGTGGGAAATAGTCAAAATATTTAATAGCTATGTCCGAGTTAAGCAAACAGAAAGCAAAGGAAATCTATTTTGGAAGTCTAAGAGAGTACTCACAATTTCTATTTGTTCCCACTCCCCAATCAATCAATACATTTATATTTTAAATTCAAAACCAGAAAAATAATCCAGTCATTATTCAGGGTTTGTGGTAGGGGTGTTTGTTTTTTTTCAACCTCCCCTTCTTAAATAGGTTATTTTATTTATAACTAACTTGGCTGAATTTTTCTGCCTCACTGGTTTTCTTATCATATCATTAATACAATTTTCCTGCGCTCCATATATTCTCTGTTGGGCAATCTTGTTGTTGATTCCTCTCCCGTGACACCATTTCCTTATTTTACGGTGCTAGCTTTACCTCACTCTGTATTAAAACTGACCCAACCTTCATCTCAGCTTGCTTTGGTTTGGCAGCGGGTTCTTTCCCTACAAGGCTTGTGACTGGAGGTGTAGCCTCACGAGCTCTGTTCTACAGTCTCTAGACTGCTTCTTAAAACAAAGAAAACCCTACTTAGTGCTACCTGGCACAGAAAGGAAACAAGCAACCCAGATCAATGGGATTATTGTTCAAGTAGAAACAGCTGAGCAACAAACACTGGGGATCTAGCCCTTTCCACCCAACTACTGTTTTCACTAAAGGTTTCTCATTTCAAAGCCTTCAGAATTACTCCTGATTTACTCTACTTTAAAATGGTAACATCTACTCTAACATATTCCTCCCCCTAAAAGCACCACCAAGGAACCTAAATTACAGTTCATGTTCAGGAAGAGAAAAACACTCTGGGGAAGTTATATAAATATGGGAATTCAAAGAAAAACTTAAATCATTATGAATGTTTCACTTCGAAAATTTCTCAATCCTAACCCCATCTTGGAAAAAATCTACTAATTCTGCAGCCTGTCTTGAATTTAAGTATTTACCATCACTAACAGCTCAAATGAATTCATGCAAACATACATTCAGACATCATGCGTGCCTGTGTATATTTGAATATATAACAGACTACACAGACTTTTTATACAGAGCAGCAAGCTAGACAAAAATACCATCCAACTGCCTATTTTTACAGTGATTCAAAGAGCTTTAGGGATACTACCTCATAGTATGTTAGCTGTGTACCTGGGAAAGATGTAATATAAGGAAGTAATCACTAAGTTTCTCTTCCCTCCTTTATGAGGGATGAGAAGTAGAATGTGAATAAGGGAAAAACTTCATCATCACTGCCAGACACAGGACACTCAGTTTTTGGGGTTTAAGGAAAACTACATAATCTGTGCCTGCTTTTGGATCTGTAGAAGAAGAAAACCCACCAAAACAGACTGATATGATCTCTAATCACTACAACAGATTCTTCTTCCTTGATATTTATTTTGCCCTTAAGCTCAGAGACCTAAATTCTAGGGAATATCAACTTTGTTTTCATTATATGACACTAAAATACATCTCACATAAATGTTATTTGCAAGGAGTGTTGAAGTTAAGGTTTGTCTCCCTGGAGATTTCACCTCACTGCTGGGACCTGGAATTAGAAGCAAGACATGCTGTGAGTCTGCATCCACCTTCTTCACTGTTGTATTTACTTCCATCTGCCTTGCCTCATCTTAGTGAGCTCACTATTGTATTCATATTGCCAGTAGCCCAAGTGCGTTCTACAGTTGGTTGGGAATCCACACAGTACCCATTAGTGAAAAAAATAACTGTCAATAATTCAGGTGGTAGCAAATTTCCCAAGTATTTAAAATTAATCGAGTACATAAAGCAATCAAATAATCATAATACAATTACTTAACCTGGCAACCAGCCACACTCTTGGAGTTCCACTGTCATCCGTAAAATCCCCATACTGATAGAATTGTTTCTTTTACAAAACATTATTTACAACAGCCAATAATTCAGAGGAATTATGGACACATTTTTACACATCTATCAGGTTTCACAAGCATTCTTAGATCAAAAACCTCAAGCAGTATATATTACTTATCTTCACAATAACCAGGGAATCTTGCACCTTGTGTGGTTTTGCAAATGTAAGTTTGTTTGTACTGAAAACTCCATAAATATCAGCATTTGTTAAAAGCAGGAGAACAGGTTGGGGTGCTTTACCTCTTCACTCCTTTTATTCAATCATTTTTTCTCTCTCCAAAAGGTACACATGTTGTGGCATAAGGAGCAAAACTGTTGACAGATGGCATTAAAACACCACGGTCCCATAATTGAGGCTTATATTCAAACATCCCCGCCAGTTTGCAATCTAATTGCCAATAAAACAATATCATGATATTGCCACATCCAATACTATCATATTTTGCTGAAGTAACACTTGAATCCACTAGTAAATTCCATTCTCCCAGAGCAAAACATTGTCTCCATTCTATTCTGACACAGGACTATAAATCCATGTACAGTAGTTCAGTTTTGAATCAGAACTCACCTCTCATCCCCAAAATGCTGTCACAGAGTTACTGCCAGTGCCGGTATAACAATGTCAGAGGTTTTTTGTGTATGTAGTTGCAGTACCTATATGTTTCAGCAGTATCTTATTAAAATGCAAAACGGTATAACTGACACATTAAACATTATCTTTAATAAGATCCAAGTGAACCAGGAGTAAAATATATAAACTGTGCTTTATTATTTCTGCCTACAGTTTGTGAATTCAGATTACTTCAACCATCAAGGCATCTGTTTCTCATTTATCAGACAACAATCATCACAAAATCAAGCTGAAGTGGTATGCTAACTCATTCTGTCTGTGGCTACTTTGAAGTCAAGATACCCATGTGAGAGAAAAACAACCTTGTTTCAAAAGTAACAAAGACTATGGCCAATTGAACGTATTACTACAGGCTGCATTGACTTTCGTTTGTCCAGCACGGTCATCCCTAAAAATCCTTGAGGACTTACTGGAAACTCATGGACTGGTGCTGAAAGCCCTCATACAATTTTTCTTTTCTACCATTTAATTTTTCCTCATGTTATTTTTACCGATAAATTGAAGCGTCAGTAAGTGCTTATGGGACTAGGTTTTATGTGAGTGTGTCCAAGCATGTATATATTTATATATGTATCAATTACTTAAAAGCATGATTGTAGACTAACACTGAGGCATCCAAGCTTACTGCAAACATTCAGTATGTTTACACACACCCCCCACCTTTTTTCTACCCACTGCTCAGACGTAGTCACCTCACAGCTGGACTGCAGTCATTGTTTGAAAGCAGACAGCCAACACCACAACTTAAGCCATTTGGGTCAGCAAGCAGAGTAAGCAGTATTGAACAACTGCTGGGTAAACATTACAGGCTGCTGAAAAAGTACTTGTGGATAGTTTTTCAACAAATTTATGTAAATTTTGGTTTGCCATTCTGTTCAATGGTAACTAGAAGAATTTCCTGAATAGTTTAGGCCTGCGTCAATAAGCTTGATCACCGCAGCTCTGCTGGAACGGACGAAATATGATGGCTTATTATTTTTATTTGGGCTCTCAGGTAAATGGTGTTAAAAGTACATTTTTCCTGTCTACGTCATGGCAACAGCAATATCTTTCAGTCAATCACTGAAAAACTGGTATGAAATAGGTTTAATAAAGGTGTAAAGCAGGAAGCCACTTCCAATTGTATATATTATTTTATGAGATGAAAACAGAAACACACACACAAATACATAGAACTAGATAAGTAACAAGCAAATTTGTATCACTAGATGACCTCCAATCATAAGCCCAAGTCATGGCACCACCTCACAGCCTGTAAGCTTGACTTTTCAAAAGGCAGATTCTCTCATCCCTCATACCCTCAGCTTACAATCCACTCCCAGCCATAATAGAAACTTGCACTCAAAAGCCCGTGGGACAGGACCTCACTGGATGCATTGGTTAATGCTCAGATCTGCAGATGAGTGGAGCAGAGCATGTCTATGAGAAGTTGCACAGGCTGGTAACAGATGGGCAGAAAACACCAAGCTAACAGTCCTTCTGAGGCTAAGGCAACTGAGGACACCCAAAACCTGGTTACTAGTTACTCAGCTGAGTTCCGTTGTGACAGTGGTAATTAGAAAAGTCACAGAAGAGGAAAAAAAAAAATCCAAGATGAGCTAAGGCCTTGTACTTGAATAATACCAAAGGTAGTGAACAGAGGTGCCTTGAAAAGCTGACATACTCAGAAGACATACTGCTGGATTCAGTCATTTCCCAAAGGGAAGGCAAGAGTGAAATTACAGAAAAGATTAATGACAGTTTGAAGGAGGGAGGAAGCTTCAGGATGTCAAATAGAAGGTAACAGAGCAGGAAAGCCAACTGACAGTGGCATCAAAGACTGGGAGACAAAAGGGCTTAGGCAAGTCCAGGAAAACTGAAGAACAGAATACCTGGATACCTAAGAGAATCTGAATTTCTTCTGATCCCTTTTCAATGCACAGCAAAATGTACTTGTAGGAAACATTCACAAAAACAGGCAAGGAAGGTGGCATTCCTAACACACAAAAAAAGGGGAAAAGAAAAGAGTCAGGAAAGAAAAGGATAATGTTTAAAACTAGAAGAAGGTGAGATTGTTCTGCCCAGTACAGTATTTCCACACCACACTCATACCAAAGCAAAGGTATTTAAGATATGCAGCAATAGGATACCATATTCTTGGGTTTCACGCAATAGTGAACCATGACCTTGCAGGTTAAGTTCTGCTGATGCACCCTTGTGCCAAAGCTGCTTATGTTATTAGCTTCACAAAACTAATAAGGCAATAAAACATCTCTGACAAGTAATCTCAGAGAAGGAAATCTGACTATCCAGCCTAAGACTTGCTGTTTCTAACACTTATAAATAAGATAAAGCTTAATCACAAGATAATAGGAAACAGTATCTAATAGGAGGGGTTTCAGTTTTGAGCACTTTACATAGATTGGCTTTGTTAAATGGCCATTTTTAGATATTGTTTGGGATTTAAAAATGACAATTGGTCCTATTTGTGTGAAAAAAGTAAGAAGCCTCATCTATTTTGTTCATTGTTTTAATATTTTTTTTAGTATACATGAGACAGCATAGTTAATTTAGTGGTTTAGCATAGTTAATTTAGATGGGTTACAAAAAGCTCATTGATAAGATTAGCCTTTCTTCACTTATTTACGTTACAAGACTACACTCAATTACATTTACCCAGATCAGTCATCTTTTCCCATGTATATTTTGTGTTGTTTATTCTACTACTTCAGTTAGGTGAATCCATTCTCAAATGGGATGCAGTTCTACAGGACATTAAATAATGAAAAAAACCAGACACCTGGAGTGCTGGGTTGCATGAGCCTGCTTAGGTGACCACCCTTGTGGGAAAACCAGGAGCAAACCTGTATTTCAACTGTCATGTATGGAGGCTTTTGGATTCATATTAACTGCCAGAACAGGAAAGAGGAACAATTGAATAGCTGAGTTCAAATTTATTTTAGAAAAACAAAGAGGATACCAAACGTGTATTTATACTGCTGTCCATGTGAGGAGACAGAGGCTGGGATCTGTGTTGTGTGATATGTCATTTCTCCAGTCCCTTATTCACCTGTCTATCAGTTTCAATAATGGTTCAGTTTTCCTTTTCCCAACTGCTCAGGACCACCTATGAACAGGACTGGCAGTAAATAAACCAAACCACATTTTCCTTTTAACCACTACTTTGTCAAGAGCTGAAAGAAACAAGTGCCAGTGTCAGATAATGTCAAACCATGCAGAAGAACAAGCTTTCATCTGCTCATTTAGCAGGCTAGCTGCACAATTAATGTTTAGTGCTGTTCTACTGCCTTTACCTCCCCCTACCCTTTCATAGCTAGATGTATTCCAATCTCGCTTTTAGTGCATTGTATTGAACAAATATTCTGAAGGCAACATAAGAAATCTGACATTAGTGTTAGAAAATCCCATTTGTATCAAAGTACATACTTAAAGGATGAAGTTATGTTCTAGTGTATATCTACTAAACCTAATGATTTCAGAAATTTCTACTAACAACCATACACCAAGAGGTTTGTATCATTTACATCAAGGAGAACCAGTAACCAAGAGAGAACATGAAAGCCCAGCTACTCAGCTGAATAAAACAGCTGTAGTGACCAGTGTTACAAAAACACAGGAAGAACCTTATGATTTGTGTACAGAAAACTTTTCAAATACATCATACTTATTTTCAGTAGTCATTATCATCCAGTATTCTTCAGGTAAATAGAAGCATTAGTGTGGGGGAGGGGGGGGAAGCAGCAGGTCATTAATGATATATCCTTTATATTTCACACTGATGGAGGAAAAAATAGACAAACTGACTTGAGAAAGAGATACAGATTTACTGTGAAAGATCAGGTAAGGCCTTTTGGAATACTCTAGTGACCAAAATATGGGGGGGAGAGCGCTCAGCCCTTTGGCCAGCACCATTTTCTTCATAAACCTCTAGATGCAAGGTGAATCAAGCTTATCAAGCTTGCAAAGGGAACATGGGAAGATAATAGCATTTAAGTAAATGACAGGCACTTTTAGGATTTAAATACATCAATGTGAGTGGATGCCACCCAATTAAGCTCATCAAGCAAAATATGGGCTAAGGAAAGATCAAGTGATTTAAAGTAAGCTTTAAGAAAGTACTCAGTAAAAGGAATCAGAAGCTGCCTGTTTTGTCTTTACAAGTCTGCACTTCGTAATTTCCTAAGCAAGAGAACTACTCATTTTAACAGCACACCACAAAAGCTGAACCATGGCAAGATCAGAGCACCTTGTTTCACATTGTTTCAGTAGGCAGTACTTGAGCTCAGCCAGAAAGAAAAAGATATTCCAAGTCATACAAACTGCTTGGAAAAACTTTGTCCTTACCTGTATAGGTACTGACCTATTATTAAACTCCCATCACCATAGAAAGGTCTTAGATCAATTGTTTCAGTACAGGAGTTGAATAAGGGGGTTTGGAGATTCCTTCTCATATAGCCTTTGACAACACAGGCAAGTCCCATGCGACTTCTTACTGTGAGCATACCTACAGCAACTCAAAGATGTTTCTAGCTCTTAGCTTTTGCCAGGAAGTTTAGTTAACTCTTGCATGTGGAACATCCATAGCTTGATGTTAAAACAATCAAGCACTTATTTGCTGCTTGATTTAGGTACAGATTCCTGTAAACTAAAAACCTCACAACACAAACCATGATTTTTCTCACCTTCCAATTTGTGTTTTCCCAACCTATAATCAAGAATGCTATATGTTACTTAAGTGTGTTCTCACTCCCTTCCCCATACTAAAATGATTCAAATCAATCCATTAAAACCTAGCAAGTTATTCTGATGATAGTTCATTACTAGACTAGACCTAAATTCTTGCAGTCTCATCCTGTCCCTCTCTACTCCTGCTTACCAACTTGAAGGTTTTACTAGCAAGACCTTAGTGGACTACGCTAAATGCTGTCTCTTAATATGAAACCAACTCAGTTAAGCAGAGCCATCACTTTAACTAGATGCAACTACAGCAGACCTAAATTATGTCTCCTCCCAATACCAGCTGGTTGGCCTCTCTCATTTTCCATCAGAGAGAGGGGTTAGGGCAATTTATGTTGGTAATAGGTTATCTTCTGCCTTACAATTTCATTTATTTCCAGCCTAAAGTACTTATTTGAAATTAATAAAATGCAATTAATTTTTTTAGTGTTCCTGTAATAAGAACAGAAAAATAGATACTCTGAGTAGTTCATTTCCATTTTAAGTTTCTGTGGCTTAGCTAAGGTGATGCAAAGATAAAACCATTGAACTTAGAAAATGAGAAAGTAGAACTACATAAGAGATCTGAAAAAAAGAGAGTATACAAAGCTGATATTGTTCCAATCAATATTCATCCAGACTAGTACACATTGAAATGCAATATGGCCAGGTGCCCCATTCAACATATACTATCCTGCTTCAGCATAGCTAAAATCACAGGAAAAGCCATTTCTCTTTCCATTCTAAGTTTCTTCACAACCCTACCACCAAAAAAGTCCTTCAAAAGATTATATTACTCCCCTTCTTAAATACAAGACTCTGTAAATTTTGTGGTGATCTTAAGATTAAAAAAATTGTTTCAATACCCAAAAAAATTAGAACACATTCTGCAAACATCAGGAACAAAGTACTTGCCCTTTATTTCAGAAATCATAATAGATCCATCATTTCCAGTCAAAAAAAAATTAATTGTGACTTGCCTAAAGATTAGTCAGTGTCTTTAGGCAAAGCTATAAACTTAATGCATATCAGCTGATCCCCCCCACTCCCCCTCTTCTGAGATCTCTTAAAAACACATCTGGCTGCATTTCTGCCATCTTGACATAAACCAGCCCAAAGGAGTCCTTTTTCATGAAGCTTGTGGTTTCTCTGTGAAAAGGATGCTTTTTTTCTTGGCTGCTTTTTCACCTGAATATTCAAAACTGTGAATGAAGTGAAGCACTATCTTGTCAGGGACATCATTGCATAGTTCTAATATCACATGATTTCATCCCAACACATTCACAAAGCAGAAAATCCCTGTGAACTATGTATGCGTACAGATATGAATGTGTATGCTAAGGTTAAGTTCCAGACACTAGCAGGTGTGATGAATGACCTCAACTAAGAAATACATACCAATGATGTCTGCACTGTTTTCTTATTTACTATAAGGAAGTTTTGAAGCTCTCATCAAGTCCTCTTGCATATTTTGTCTTTATACAAGACTTACTCAGTGGACACCTAGTAACCAAGAGCCCAAGCCCATGTATTTCACCTGAAATCAGTATTTTCAGGCTAATCAAATTCCAATCCTGTTTCTCATTGTGAGGTCAGTGGCAAAATTACTATTGACTTCAGTGAAGCAGTAGTAGGTCTCACCTTTTCTGAACTTACTTGCAATGAAGTTCACCATGGTCCTACCTTTTATTGCAAGAAGCATCTATAAGTCTGTATATGATTTAATGTGTCTTTTATGCTGCACTTGATTTTGTGGCTTGGCATCCATTGTCACAACACAGTTTGGATATTGCAAGAAGTGTCTAGACATTGGTATAACCATTTAACAATATGTGGGAAGAATTAGAATGATTTCATTGTAGAGCAGGTTCATTCTTTGTTAACAAGTACTTTCTTGTTAAGGGAATGACTGCAGCAAACAGCCGGGTCACCATCAGTGGGTGTCACTAAAGAATCTGTGGCAGCAAGAAGTGAATGCAAATCAAGAGAGATAAGCCAAAATTAAGAGAATCAGGTAGTCCTGCAGCCAGCACATGAGCTCCTACAGCTCTATCTTAGTGTTAATTGTCATTCAATTCCCCAAGCATTCTAAAACCTAGATGATCAGATTATAAGAGGTTGAGTGGTATGCATAACATCAAGCTGATTAAATTTGTTTACTGATAATTCTTTCAGGTTCCCATGAATATCATGTAATTTTCAAGGTTTATTTCAAACAGATTTTATGTAATGTATTATTGACAACATCCTCATGGACTGTTTCTACAATGTCATTCAGGATAATTATTTCACAACAGATTTTCAGAGTCCCCAATTCCTGTTGGGATTCACTTTTGCATAAATTACAGAACAGAATATTTAATCAGTGTCTCCATTAGAACCCTACAGCTTATTTTTAGGAATAAAGAATGAGACAATGGAGAGATTTCAGGAGAGGTAAGGGGAAGGAAAGGAATTCTTGTACAACTGCAGCATGAATATTTTCCTCTAATATTTTCTGAAGTGCAGCAAAGCTAAATGCTGTCCTGCAGCACCGTTGCCTTCTTTAGAAATAAACACTGACATTAATCTTTTGACTCTATTAAATATTCATGTTAACGAATCACGTAATGTGAAGTTAAAAACAATTAACATTCAAACCACATTCTCCTTAAGGTTGTTCAAAAAAACAAGTTCTTCCTATTTTTATTAATGTCAAAAATAAGTCCAAGAATTATGATATTTCACACATTTTTAATATATATACACAAAAAGACTCAACTATCACTTGTCTCCTAAAGATGACAAAGCCTAATGCTTCAAAATATTTGTATGTATTTCCCTATGTAACACTCTATACTCTGAGCATCAGAACAGGGTACTGTGCTCACTGTTTACAAAAGTGAATTAAGCAGGTAGATAAATATGGTTCTGGGACTTGGCAATACATCGAGAGTAAAGAAACTGTATAAATTCATTTCTCTAATAGATTGCAAGTTGCTCACTAGCGTCCGCTCATAACAGAGGGTTTAAAAAAAATTCAAGGAAAAAACCCACCACCTTTCTAACTGAAATGTTTTCATGAATAAATGAAGGATTTATCATAAACTGTATGTGAGGATACAGCTGTTTTGTCAGAATAAAGTAGGGATTCTGGCCACCAGAACATACTGAGTAGTGAGGGAAAGGAGGGATGTAGCCACTGTCTGGTCTGAACCAGTATCACCATTCTTAGATTTTAAGCCTCTATCAGAGAGGCATAATGTGCTGCTGCAAGAGAAGGGGCCAAGTACAGCAGGAACCTCAAAATAAAGAGACAGCTTGAAGAGTAGATGGGGATTGTTATTCTATCCACAAAGGATCTAGCAAAAAAAGAAATCATGACTGGCACTGGGAGATACAACAGGCAGCAGAGGAAAGGCCATATCTCATTTTTCAAGCTCAATCTACACCCAAGCTTCACCAACAGGTGCAAGGCACAGAGAACAGCAGTTTTGACAGTTAGGGCTTAAACTTTCAGTGTTTAAGGAGTCACTGAGAGACAAGTGCCAGGTTATCTTCGTGCACTTTCCTCAACTGAGAGTTCAGACGGAAGGACAGCGTGGTACAGTACTGCTGTGCTGCAGATGTGGCTCATTGGGGGTCCCATGTAGTGGCCACTGAACAAGATGAAGTTTTGTACAATACCCAAATGTATTTTTATTTTCGGCGAGAGTGTCAGGAGCACAAGGTTCCCAGTTTTGTGAAACTCTGCATCCTTCATGCCTTTCCTCTCCAGCATCTCTCCTGCTTATTCATAATACCAGTACTGAGCAGCGAAGACTAAGACCTGCAATGATGTTAGTTCATACATCTGAATAGTCACGCAAATATAGAAGCTAGGACTGATCATGTTTAATGCTGCTGAAAACCACCAGCTTAAACTGTCCCAGAGACCTCACTGTCTGTGTTTGTGGTCCCACCACAACACACACACATTCTTCTTAGCTAACATATAATTTCTCCTCAGCCAACTGGACATTTATATCAAGATAATGACATGGATACTGCCTGGAAAAAATCCAGTAAAATACATTTTCCTACGTGCGCACGCTTAAATTACTTTGGTAGACATAAAACACTAGTAGGCATTTGTTATCATGGTGCAAAGGGCTGTATGATCTTCTTCATTTGTGCCTCGCACAGGATGGCAGAACCACCAAGTTGCAGGAACAGAGCCTGGCAGTGCTGCCGGGGCTCTCTCTCCCACACCCCACAGCAGTCCCATGGCAGCTGAGCGAGCCAGGGGACAGCAGGAGCCCAAACAGCTGCTTGGTGTAGTGCCTTCTCCCTCCCAGGGCAACAGCAGACACGGCAGCAATAACATCACGACAATAATTTAGTGCCACAGCTTCAGGCACTGCTGTGTCCCCCCTGCGCTGTGCTAAGGCCAGCCTGCAGCTGGGAGGCTGGCAGGCACCAGCCAGCTGGGATGAAGCCTGGGGCAAGGTGAAGGGGCTCCATATTATCTATAGCATCTCTCAAAAACAGACATGTATCAAATTTGTAAATTATGCTCTTTATTCCACACCCATCCAGGGCTTTTCAGCCTGAGATAATGACTTCTACAGACTAACACCTATAGGTAAGCCCCTGTGTGTCAGGAGCGCAATGCTGCCATCTCAACAGGGTTTTCCACATGTGGAGTGAGCACACTGCTCATTATGGGTGCTAGCTGCATCACTTAGCTCAACATGTGGTCACAGAAGCACAGACTGACACTTGCACCAAATGCCTTCTCACACAAATTTGAAGCACAGACTTCATGGTAGTGCACAAACAGAAGTTACGACCTTATTAAAAAAAAAGACACAAATTCTACCCAACAAGTCAGTCCCTTGACATGCAAGAGGCCATACAAGCATCTGCTAACATGTGATAAAGCTCATGAGGAACAAAAGGTCAAGAACAGAATAAATGGGAAGTAAACATCAGTGGACAAAAAGCAACGATCAATCTTCATCACTTCCTTACAAAGAAAGTGAGGCTCGGTAAATCAGGGTCTTCTGACAACTGGGACTGGCTGGCCTGCATGTTTCATATGTATCATTAGCAAGGATTAAAGCTCATTATTCCATGTGTTCCCCACCCTGGTGACTAGGGCAATGTTTGCCAAGAGCAATGCCAGCCAGCTCATCCTGCATTTTAATCAGAGAATAGCTTTTTCAGCTATGACTTAGAGGCAGAGAGAAACATCAAACCAGACACCTGCAGAAGACAGAAAGCCACTGCAAAAGTCCAGTAAGGTTCAGCTGTAGATGTATGAACTCAGTACTTTCTCCATAGAACAGCAGGACACAGTGGGGGATGTGAAGTGGTACAACAGCAGACAGTTCGTCAAACATCAGTGGTGCTGGGGTGCAAGAGTGATGCTTCACAGTCATCTCAAAGCTAACTTATGAGTGGTTCAAATGTATTACAGACAGTTAAACCAAGCAGGTTTACCTAGCTGTATACAGGCCACTTAAGGACCAAAAACCCATATAATTTTGCCATTTTATCTCAAAAAGTAGCACAGCATGATGCTAAGGAAAAATCCCAGTAATTCTGCAATTCTAACTGATCTGCTTAAAACACACCATCTGTCTGCAGTCTTATTCTTCTTGATATAGATCCAGATTTGAAATAAATCAGAATCTGCTTTATCCTCCCACTGCTTTGGACAAATGTTAAGTCTGCCCTCCTAGCTGAGTATATGCATCTCATTGTTTAGGTCAGACTGGAGCATAGCCTACGTGGCACGCATTTCACAGGCAATACTATTAGCTTCTTATGCTGCAGGAGCTTGCACCACTAAGCATGCAGGCAAATCGGGTCAAGGCTTCAGTTTGTGTGTGTTACAAAGTAAGATTGACTCTGAAGGGCTGATGCAAAGCCCACTTAAGACAGTGGAGTTCTTTCCATTCAGTTCAAGGCTTCATGTTGTTTTATTCACCCTTATAACTAAACCCAAGTCAACCTGGGTCCAGGCTTACAGCCTCAGGCACGGTCCAGGCATGGCTGGGGCTCCCCAGCATGGGCAGGGCACGTGCCACCACCCCAGCTGGGGAGCTGGGCAGCCCCAGGACAGCATCCTGACAGCAAGGGTGGGCTAGACATGGCTACAGCCATGACTGCACCCCTTCCGCCCTTTCAAGGGCTTCAAGGCCAGCCAAGCCTTTTGAAATGGCACTCCCTGACCCTTGCTACACCTGAATTAGAGCCTCTCAGGTCTAAGCTCAATGAAAATCAAATTATTTCTTCCAATGTAGAATCCAAACAATTGTTCAGGCCCAGTGTTAGAAATACAAGAAACTTCATTTCATGACAGTATTTTCTAGTTCTGTTTATATAAAGTAAAATCTTGGGAAATCCTTGGCAATGGAATATTTCCGTTCAGGTCACAGAGAAAAAAAAATATTAATTCAAATACAAACTGACTATAGTAATTGCAAGAGTAAGTGTTGTAGCTGAATATTGTGGATTTTACACTTGGATTCCTGCAATTTCATTCCTTTTTTTTTTTTTTCAAACAGCTGATTTCCCTTTTTGGATAATCACTATGAGAAAAACTATAAAAGTGACAGTCTGAGTAACCAAAAAAAACCAAGAACACAAAATCCTGAGAACTGTGAGAACAAGTGACAAGCATTAGTGTTCATGATAGGAACCTTTATGGAAGGCAACTCTTACCAGACTCCCCCAGCAAAAATAACACCATGGAACAAAACTATATTAATCAAATCCCCACCTCCTGAATGCCACTGAATAAAGGCAGACATCTAAAAAGCTAGATCAAAAAGAAAATCACTGGTTTTCCTCCACATTTACATATCCATTAGAGGGTTTTTAAATGCATTCTATGAATCTCTACCAACTTCTGTTATTCTCTGTAGGGATACAGTAGTAATATCCGTAGATAATTAGAAAACAGCGCACACAAAAATAGAACAAATGCAAGCTTCAATAATTGGGGAGAGAGAGAGAAGGTGGAAGAAAGAATTAGTGTTAGCAATTTAGAAATACTATGGTATGAAACAAGGTAGCATTCCCCCACGAATTAAAGTGTACCACATTATTTCATACACAGGTATGTAACTCTGAAGAAAACAAAACAAAGTAACATTTAAAACCAGATAAAACAAATTTGATTGAAACAGAAGTTCCTCTTTCTGTCAGATATTAAACCTGAAACATAGTTTCTACTCCTAAGAGCAGATTCTTTGGTATACCTTTCCAAGCTGGTATTTTTTTGGTGTTTCCCCCACCACCACCAGTGTTTATACATGACCCCACTTCCATAATTTTTGGACAACCTTAATAAGAGTCTTTAAGCTTAATTACATACATGAGTGCATACTGGCATGATTCCTATTAAAAATCACTTGAAATCCTAAGCGTTTGTTCTGAGTTCTCTCCCAGTGTTGCTACTATAAAAAGGTCAGAAACCAGGCAGTTCTTCCCCACTTCCGCGCAATGCATAGCTCACATCACTTCTTCACACACAGCCTGGCAGAGCATGCAACTGGTTACTGGTAAGCCCAGTAGCCATACCACGGTTTCTGCCCACTTTTCACTGCCACATAGCAGCTTGCAAGGTCACAACCTGCTTTGGGATTAAAGTTGTTCAGCAGACAGACTGCCATCTGAGGACCTGACATTTGGGGGCTGAGAAGGGTTTGGAAGGATGCACAGCCTAGGAGATGGGACAGGGCTCACCAAGGAGAACTTGTGTTCTGCTCCCAACTGGCACTTTTTTTTTTTTTTTTAAATTTTCACACCTGTATTTCTGCTCCACATCAATTGACAAACACAAGAATTAGAACTAGGAGGTTGGACAGGGATAATTCACATGTCAGCCAGATAAAGGCAATTCAGCAGGTTTTGGCCTTTCAGTATCATCCTTGCCAGAGGGAATATGATAGATAAATCCAATGCTGTGAGATAACAGGGATGCTGCTGGCTTTCCAATCCACAGCCAGCAACAGCAGTAAAAAAAAAAAAGGGGCTGAATATCAGGCTTAGCCTCTTTTAAGAGAAGAATTTGTACTGCAACGCTTCATTCTGAAATCTCAGTGCTCCCAAGGTACAAGTTTCTACAGTATACTTATTTATTCATTTGCTTGTCCTAACTGAGCTTTTCCAGAGTTAACCCTGAAAACAATTTATCTTTCCAGGTTCCCTTGACACATGTTTTCTCTCCAGTTTTATTTACTTAATTTACTTTTTTAAACATATGTGAATTCTAGCCTGTTCACCTTAGCAAGCTCACAGTTAATAACTTTGGAGGAAGGCACAAGCTGATGAAAGGAAAGCACATCCTGAAGCAGAGAACAAAGTTTCTAAATTAACACTGGATCACACACTAGCTTTTCCTGCGGCCCTTCATGAGCCACAATCTCTTTCTGTCCCTGCTCCCTATCAGTGAGATCATTAGCTGAATAAATGATAATTAAAAACCCATTAACAAAAGTCAGATTTACTAGGCTTGATCAATTAGGTTTTCCAAGTGTAAGAGGATCCTAACTCACAAGTCTTAAGAAGGAAGCTCCTTCTGCCAAAAGTATTATTTATGACAACTGTTTCCCTTTCCCATCCCTTTTCAATTGCTTCTTTCAACACAGAGGTTTGGGGGAGAGGTAGCAGGAGTAGGCTGTACTTTGATATTCACAGCAAGGATTGTCTTTTTCAGTTCTAATTGGTTTTACTAATTTTACTTCACTTGGTTTTACTTATTTTGCTTTTTCTTTCCTGATCTCAAACACTGATTAGTGAATGAAAAGCAAGATGGATCCTGCTAAACACAACTGGATTTCATATTGCTGATTGGGTTCTTTTTTCCCAGGGTTCATACCAAGACTGCAGTGGTACTGCTGGCTGTAACCATTCAAGCTCAACAGCCCAATGGGACTAATTACTGCATTTACAGTAAAACATGCAAGGAAATGTATCTCCCTATCTCCATATAGCCAAGTTTACTGAAGGATAACCTACTACATTACACAGATTAATACTCCAGTGAGTAAATTAATCCTCAAAATTTCACTTACTACTTGTGGCTTATAAATTTTAATTGGCTCTAAACTGCCACATGAATTTATGTGAATGTATATTGATGAAGTAGAAAGGATGAGAAATTACTCTATCAACACTCAGAGATAAGATAACATGATATGTTGGGACCAATTTATAAACATATATAACTGTTTACAAAGCAGGATTCCAACTTGTTTTAGAGGTGAATCGTCATAACTTACATATCTCTTCACTGAGGAGGAAAGCAGCAGCATTAGATAAGAACGAAAGGCAGTTTCAGAAAGTGAAACATTCCCATTTTGTGAAAAGCCAGATCCAAAGTTGAAAGGTAAGTAGTGTTTATGCTATTTTTGATGCTACTGTTATTGACAGCAGTCAATCAATACTACCAGTACAGCAATCAGACCAGCTTTCTGATATACTGACACCCTGGTATACCTTACAAATGGTTATTTCCACAACAACAAAACGTGGCATCAGACTTTCCAAGGTATTAGAAATGCTCAGTGATATAGACTAGCATCTTTAGAAAAGTCATACACCTCCAGAAAGTTTTGTCATCAAAAGTTTCCCTCTGATATGCAATTGTTTACAAAGATTAGGTTCACCAGTCAACCCTTCCAACAGTTAATCAGGATAAAATTGGCTCCCTGAAATGCTAGGGGGACAGTCCAAAAGGTCCATTCTTGTTTTTAAACTATTGACCATAATATAGCTTGTTAATCCTGAAACAGTCATGATTATTTGAATGTTAATACCAGTAAGTGTTCTACTACTGCCCATGACAGCTGGGACATCCACTACATATTATCCATCTTTGAAATACAGCAGCAGGTAGCAAGGTAGAGAATCAGAGAACTGACTTGCTCTAGCATAATTAACACCAAGACTTCTCAAACTGGGTAATGTGGAAGGCCAATACTATCTCCTTTATCCTGCCCAAATGTAAACAGCTTCCTGAAAGCCAGGAAGCAAAATTGATACCAAAGGATCACCTCCCATCCTTGCATTACTGTTATGCATTTTTTCAGTTAACACATGTGGCACACAAAAGTAATTCTGACACCACACTAATTAATTTCTTATACTATGAGTGTAAATAATATACAAAATAGTGATAGGCCACTTTTTTCATATTTATTTCCACATCTAACCAAGGCTTCCACAAACATTTCTAAGATGCTTCACAAATTACTTCAGCTTCCAGCAGTTAGTTATTTGGGACTTCCCATCCAGCATCATTAGTAGTAATGCTGCTATACAGAAGAAAAAGGCCCTCAGGCTGAAGTAGTCCATTGTGTCCTTTTCATCATAAGGAGAGGTCACTGAATTGTCCCAGCAAGCATCTCAATAGGAAACTGTCTGGTGCATCCCATACTCCGATTGCCTTTCAGACCATACTTTCAAGCCCTGAGAACGGACTCCTACATTCATTGTAGCTCCTAACCATAACTTTAGTCCCTTTAGCAGCAATATTACATAAAAAATGGTCCAATGTTCATCTTTGAAAGCCTTTGATACCCACTATTCTTTGAGTAAACTCAGACCAGAAGGCAGCATAGGTTTCCTTTGAAGCAAGCTCCTTACAACCAGAAGTACAGATATGTTGTAGCAGACTTCAGGAATGCCTTGGAATTCACAACCCTGTTGTAACACCACAGGGTTACAACTGAAAAGTGGATGCAACCAGTAACTTTACAGTCACATACACACCAAGCTATATAGCCCTATATATCTTCATTTTATGCCCTACAGCTGTGCATTGTGTCACCAAATCAAAACACAGCTTAAAAAGAACCAAAGTTATACAGCCTCAAAGTTGTGGGATATGCCATACATAATAAACACAGATCAAATAAATAGAACTAGATGTTACTTTCTTATTCCCATTTTAGTTTCTAGGCTTACTAAAAATACAGTTTGAACTAGAGAACGCCTTTTTAAAGTTTTGACCCAAAGGATGGCTTTTAGTGTTGATAACTGAAAGTAATTACCAAACCAAACCTTATTTCTAGAAATTTCTTTCTAATGTGTTTTCTTTACCCATTTAACAGCATGCTCTATTGACTTTCTTGTATTCTATTCTGCTTGATTTTAACACAGCAGAGGACAACAACTTCAAGTTTAATAAAAAAAAAAAAGGCAGTTTGACTTGCCTCTAAAGAGACAAACACTATTTCACTCACACATTTAACTTCCCAGTCTTTCTTTTAAACATTTCCTATTGCTGAATAAAAGTAGTGAAACTACAGCAGTCTTAAACAGAGATCCCAGAGTTATCCTACCTTTATGTGAGCTCCAGGCTTCTTAAAGCTATCCTCCTTGAATTTCAGGTCAAGCAGATGATCCTCATAGCATTCAGACATATCTCAGTTAAGCAGGTGCTCTTCTACATTCTTATCCATAAAAAAATGAGCCTGTGAATGTTCAGCCATCCATTCCTGATCCTTCTTTCCCCAGGCTTTCACACCCTGAACAGCCGCCAGGGCTGGAAGCCCAGGCTCTGAGGCTGGCCGTTAAGAAGCCCCGGCCTCACCTGGCTGGGATAAGAAGCAGGTGTGTTACACCACCGACCTGCTACCCCCGCTGTGCAGCCAGTGAGCATCACCTGGGTTTGGGCACAGCCCGTCGTGTCAGGGCTCGTGCTGATCCACCTGCAGGGTTGCTCGGCTTGCCAGGAGGAGCCTTTGGATAAACTATATTTTCTGTCATAGAATAAATAGGGAGGGGGGAAAAAAAGGTATGATTGAATTTGTTGTTCTACTTTTTAAGAAAGTCTGAGCTACTTTAGTTATATATAACACTGTTTGTTCTAATTGTTTCCATTCAGAGTGTATCTACATGTTTTGATATGAGCTCTTCCTGGTAAGATCTCAGTGCTTTCAAGTAGCTTAATAAGTAATAGAACTAACATCTGTTACACATTTGTTCCTTTATTCCCTTTGGAGCGAGAAAAGTATATAATAGAGTATTTTATGATCCCTGGTATATATTCCACTGTGTTGTCTTCTGTTTCTGTTGTTGTATGCTACATTTCAGCTAGAAATCAAAAGATGGTCCTTTCAGCTTTTCTCTCAGGTGCTATGCAATCCATGCAGATTGCCCTATAGAAGGGACAGAAAGTTCTCTTGTTGGGAGGTTAGTAGAGCAAGAGTGTCACCTTTTCTAGGATGCTTTATTGTTTAGACAATCTTTAGGCAAACAGATACAGAAATTAGTCTGTTCTTTCTCTTCCAAAAAGCTCTGGGCCAAAATGTCAAAGAAATAGCCCACAAAGTTCTTCAGAACAGTCTTGGCTAGTTGCACAGTTAGACCTAGCATATTACATCTAGGCCAATAAACTAATTAGTAAATATTAGAAAACCTACTCATTCACTAGACTAATTGAGCTAATGCTGTCCAGACATTAAAAAAAAAAGAGGAATAAAAGCCATATGCAAACAAAACAGCTGTAATGACTTTCTGATAAATACTTACAGGCTGGATAAGGCTAGAGGATATTACTCAAGGGTGGCAGGAAGATTTCCTTCATGCAGCAGCAATTATCTATATATCCACAGAGAATATAAATACATGATCGAGATCTGCAGCATACTACGTTCACTGCAGGTGCAGAGGTAATGTTGCAGAGAAGTTTCTGTTAGAAACCACCATCCCTGAATTCACATCTGGTCTTCAGAAACACATTTTGTACTAAATTTTTGGAGAAATGAATGAAACATTCTTCAACTAAAGGGTTGGCAAGAATGACAGAAAGAAGCTGACACTTTGTTACAGTAAAACCAAATACAAAATATGCTATGAATCAAGTTGTCATGTTGCTGCAGAAGTCCATTGTGTAGCCCTATCCCTGCTGGTCTAAGGCCAGACAAGAAATATCTAAATAATGTACTTTTGTCTGATAAGTAGGTTGTAATTGTTAAAAGCTGAAGTTTAACTGGTATATTACTAGTTCAGTCAGTAAACCATGAAGAACTACTTGGACTTGCCAAAAGTAACGGGAAACTAGGGGAAAGGCAATTCCGGCAAGGGGAACTTCGACCACAGACCCATGGACCGGTGTGAGAAGTAAAAACCTTTCCACTTAGCTGCTTCCACAGATTCCTGCCGGTGACATTCCTTTTCCTCACTACTTCCTACATGGCATGAACTGGGCAGAGAGCCTGGCAAAAGCCAAGAATGAAAGAAGCTAGGACAAGGGAATGTTACATATAGAAATGAGAAAGAGTAAAGAAGAGCATCAAAAATACAGTAGAAGGGGAGAGGAAAGCCTAAGGGCAGTGCAGTGATGGGTATATATTCTGGAGTCAGTTTGGAGAGAGAGGAAGACTCTCCAAAACTGAAACTCTTTGTTTCACTGCCCCCCTGTAGCCTAATCAAAGGACTGCAGTTTCCAAGCTTACAGACCTTCGCTGGTATCCTGGTCCCATATGTGGAAACTGTGTGACTACCATATTAACATTTTGTTCAGCTTCCCCAAATCCATACTAAGAATCTACAGTCTGCCTGGAATAACTCAAAAGGAATCCATACATCACAGTGCTGCTTCCTTTGGATAGTTAGAGAAAACAACGTTTATATCAATGTCTTCAAACATCTCAATGACTATTACCAACTTTGGGCTGAAAGGAAACAATTCTGAGAATTATTTTCAAAGGAACTATCCTAAAGCTGTGGTTTTCTTATGGTGCTGGTTGATTGTACTCCTCCACCCTTGTGAGTTATGAGACATGCACCCAAGTGATAGAAATCCCATCACTTACAGTTATCTACGAGATATCCTCTAATTTGATATGAAAGTGTAAAAATATTTTGAGAAATAGATCTCGGCAGAATTTACTGCAGATGCCCTTCAAGCCTCTTCCAGTGGAATCATTTATCAAATATGTGAACATGTCAGAGTGAGGATTTCTGAGCCTTGTCCTAAATTGCATTTTATATATGGATTAATGAATGAAGTAATAAATCAAGAAAGACTGCTGTGCTCCGATTACTCTCAGTTCCTCATATACAACTTCTTTTAATGTCCTACCTGCAAGGCAATGGGGGGAAGCAGGGGGAGGGATAGCACAGAAAATGACAGTACTGGAGAGAATCGGCTTTCCTCTTTGTACTGATTCTACCCAGTGCTGCTTATGCTTTTTTGATGGTATTTGCACCATGTTGCCTGAGAGCTGATTGGAAAACAGAATTCTTCCCTCCCTGAAAATACCTGTGGGAGCTCTAGGAATGGGTGGCTTCATACATAGCATAATTACTGGCTGTCTTCTAGAAAAAAAGAGTATAGGTTTTACAGCACATTGGTTCTTTGTTAATGATAAAGCGTGGAAATACATCCCACAAACTTGGGCATGATTATATCTCTCATTCTCCCAAAACAGTTAACTGCAGCCTTACTACTAATGTCAGTAGTTAGAGAGAGTCCTGAATACTTCCGTTATAACACAACACAGCATTGAACTGAAACCAGGTGAGAACATCTAACATGAAGGGGTTATGCCTCTTAGCCAATTTGTCAATTTTTTTTAATGATGTGAATGTGCCATATATACAAACCCAAAATGGCATGGAAATGCATTAACTTTTGTAGCCTACACTCAGATAGCTCCTGGCAGGTAATATGCCAGCAGAGTCCAGGAGTCTTTTCTAAGACTTTAATAAAACAAATCTTCCTTCTGTAGCTTGTGGAATCTGTCTAGCTTTATTTTCTTTCAGGCATTATAATGTCTTTGGGAAGGAGTGTAAATGATGTAGAGACATTTCTGGCTCCCAACAGCGGAGGGCTATATGACTTGTAATCACAAGTGCTCTGACAGTGTTTGCTATTCTGTGGCTGGAAAATCCCCCTTGCCCATCCTGAGGCTTTTATTGTCTCCTTATCCCTCATTTGCATTCTCTCTTTCATCCAAACAACACCACAAGTTCAGCACTTCGACAGGTTGTCATCAGTATCATTCCTATCCTGAGGGCTAGATCCGTGATGTACAATTGTTCTCCATGGCCTCTTTCATCTTTCCTATATAGCGTCAAGGAGGATGCAAAAATATTTCAATGTTTTAACATGCACAGTACTGTGGAAAGGGGGGATAACACATTCTGCGTTCAAAAGGGTGGATGCCAGATTAATATGACAAACCTGGAAGAAGCTGGATAGATAGCCAGGAAGAGATGACATAAGGTACAGGAGAATGGGTTTTAAATTGGTGCTGAAACAAGCCATGTTAGCACGGATGTCATGAATTCATAGTGTGTTTGCATACCACAGCAAGTGTTTGTTTTCTCCTTAGAGACACTTTGTGTTTGTTATAGCTGACAAGAAGGTGAAGAAGAAAGAGCTAGTGTGTTTTAAAGCATAATAGGGGAAAAAAATAGTCTTTATATTTTCCTGGTGTTTGGAGAACAGTTTGCTCTCTGCAGTATAAACAGATTCTAACTGGTGAAGGGTGGGAGTCCTTCAAAAGGGGGGACATAGGGAAACAAAACAGGAATTGTGGGCTAAATTCTGAAGGGTGAACTGGCCAGGATGCTGCCTGATAGAGGGCTCTAGAAACTTGAAGTCAAACAGGCACTGGTGACATGGGAAGCCATTTGCCAGTGATATCAAGCCACATACTTCAGTCATACTATTGACATAACATAAAATTGCTCAGACTGTATTTATCTGATAGCAAAAAGGAGCAGTCATGCTGCAAATTCAGCACACACTCATATACTCACTTGTAGGGCAGTTTGACTCCAGAGTTGTCCCAGCACTTCAGGGTTTTTTCCTGTGACCCCTGTGCACATGGAGGGTTTAGAAAACAGTAGCTGCTGGCAGCCACTGAACTGTCCCACTGATAACGAACAACGAGGGACAGTTCGTTTCCCTTTATCATCTGACCTGTCTTCCGTACAAATAAGAAATGCTAAGATCAGAACGAACTGTTTCACTGCAGTGAGTAGATATACTCACTGAATGTACATAGAGGGTTGCATAAGAAATAAATTTAACAGAGCGCTTCATTTTTAAAATAAAATTATTATCCTACTAAGTCTCTCAATCATATCAAGATTTTTAAAATAAAAAATAATTTTCCTATGTATTGCAAGTTTTAGATCAGAACTGAGAGGCAAAGTAAAATCAGCATTTCAGGGTAGGACTGTCTCTCAGTGCTTATTGTACAGTAGCCAGAACAGTGTAATTTCCTTTTGAAGTACAAGAAGAAATTAAAGTGTGGTTCATCCCAGAAGTTCACATTGCAGACAAGCGATGTTCCTGTTAACTTCATTATATTTTTTATCTATGTAAAGATTTCTTTTCCTAATTGGAGATCCCTAACAAATGTGCTAAAAATAGACAGATAAATGCTTAATTTTTATGCTACAGACATGCCAAGAACAGGTTAACTATCTTCAGGTGACACCAGCTTGGGCAGGCAACTTCTTGCTCTGTTCTCTTGCTAATGGGTGTTTAACAGCCTAGCTCAGTAGAGGCAGTGGAATTAGTTAGGCCAGGAAAGCTCTAGCAAATAACAGAATTTTAAAGAATTTGAGGATTTGTGTATTTGTTTTTCTCATGTAATAGTCTTGGTCTTCACTGAGATTTACAGCATTAGAGAACGTTTTAAAGTATTTTATCCCTGTATCAATTACTCTCTGAAGAGGGCTTCACTGTATATCTACAATATCGCACTTGTGCAGTAAAACCAAGCAACTGAAGAACCCTCATGAAAATACGTAAAAGCCAATTATTGTGATTTGTGTTTACGTTCCAGCTGTCTTCTAATGAGATTTTTTTTCCATGCCAATAAAATAAAAAAAAGAGGATAGTGCTGTCAATTTCTGGACTCAGAGATAAAGTTCATGAAAACATTTAAGTACTTATTTCAGGTTTTGCCTTATTGATGTGATTTTCCTGAGAAGATATGGATTTAAATGTACACAGGAGTGCCTCCATGAATTAAAAAATTGGTTTAATAATAAATGTAGAAGGAGACTGAATTCAAGCACCTATTTGTAGCCGTGGGTTCTTTCCCCAATCGCAGTAACCTCTCACAGTGCAGTTACTGATCTTTGATGACAAATGCCCGCTGTATTTCAAGTCTAGACCATTCAACAGGGCAGCCAATAGGCCAAATCTGGCTTCCAGAGGACTTCTTTCAGCCTACTCATACTTTTACTTGACTTTGAGCTGTGGACAGATGATAAAAGATAAAATCTTGTTACCAACACCATGTGAATCCCAGCTTTTATGGATGCCTCTAATCGACCTGCCCACATCCAGGCTGGAAGATGTAGAAGACGCCTCCAGCCCCACACAGATGCAAACGTCTCTATAGAGGGCAGTCTGCTGAGGCATCCCAGCATGGGCATCCGGCCCACACATACTTAAAAAGCTGAATTAACTCCTCTAGGAAATGGGGAGTGGAGTGAATATGCCACTGTAATGTACCCAAATTCAGCTGTTGTAATAGCACAGTGAATGTTCCCGTTTCTTAAAGAGTGTCATGCATATCAAACCTTTCTCAGTCTTAATTACAAAACAAAAAATAATATGATCCTCTTACTGTATGTCTTTATTTACTCTCTCATCTGCTCTGGAATTTTAATATCCAAGTTTTAGTTAGAAACAGATGCCTCAGCTTTAGCATCCTCTTGTAATGGCTTAATACTCTAGGTAAGACCGAAGACAGAAGAAAAAGACGCTACACTGAGCACAACTTTTGAGCAAATGGGCTTGAATATTCATTAAACAACATTTAATTTAAACACCCAAACTCTAAAAGCAGCAACATATGGGCCTGTTTTATTTTACATAAACTGAATAGGAGGTTGCACCATTAGTTTCTGCAGACATAATGTTCATTACAAATGAAGTATGTTTTCCTTTAGGGAATGCGCCACCATTTCTGTAGCGTTGCCATTCTCCCAAAAGGTTCAGCATACTTGCCATATGAAGTACTCTTCTCCACAATGTGCTTCAAAATGTAAACAAAATTCCCATAGATCTTCATCAACAAAGGGAACCTGGGGCAAATTAAATTCTTTAATGAGAAACAAACAAAGAGCCCTCCCTTCTCACTATTTTACCATGTTCAAAACACTGTCTTGACTACATAGTTTGCTACATTGGTTTTCCATTTACTCTCTGTGATTGAACATTTTTGCATCAATAACTGCATGATACGTGGTTCTACAGTCCTCTGCTGGCTGAAGGATTACTTTGCACAATCTCTTAGGATCTCAGCTGTTCTCTTGCATGCTTCTTCAATGAAAAGCAAGATATTTGCTCTTGAAGTTTGTGCAGATTTAAAACAACTAGATAAAAATATTTTGATTACTCAGCAAGCTCCATGAAAAGGATATTACATATGGTCTTGCCCTTGATATCAAGACAGTTATTTAAGTGGCAAAACAAAATAAGAGGCTGGGGTGATAAGTACTTGGAAAACTAAGCTGAAAAGAAAAAGCACCATCACATGTGAGACTAGAGGATCTGTTCTCTCTATAGTGTTTCTGTACCTGTCATTAAAGTTATTGTGTTAATAAAGTTATTATGTTCCTCCAGTTTTTTTTGGCACTTGTACCCACAAAGGTGCTGGTGGAGAACTGATCAACTGCTAGGAAAGAAGCTTATAAGTAAATTGCTTTATATAAGCAATGTGATTATTGCTCTTTCCTACACTGTCTATAGAAAAATAAAGCTAGAAAAAGCATCTGTGAACAGAACAAATCTAAGAAGTAGACACACAATTGGGAGGGGATGCAAAAGAGAAACAGAAGAAAAGGACAGATACATCACTAAGGATATACGCCTGGAGTCACGTATCAGTGGAACAGCCATATGCTCTACTCCTAAAGCGAGTGGAAAGGACTGACACAGGTTTTAGAAGGAAGCATGGTCCATACACAGTGGGCAGCTTGAATGAAGACAAACTGTTCTCTTGGCTAAGCAGGGACTTGTCTGTTAAGCAAACCTTGGACTTCTTTAAGGGTACAGCAAAAGATGGAAGGTTGTGTTAAAGTTGTTTACATTACAAAGTAATGAATTTTGCTAATGAACATAGGGACAGACTCTGAATGAACTGTAAACCACAGGGAAAAGAGCGCGCCTAGTTAAGCAACCAGTTACAGGTACAGTGGAGTTGTGAGACTAAAAGGGTAAAAAACTGTTGGTCAATCGTCACTGCCAAAACTAAAAGTTAATCCCTACATGAGGCATTGGAAATGTATTTCAGACACAGGGAAACCTGTTTAAGACATCTGATACACAGGAGTTTTTCTGTAACAGGAACGGTTAAAATACTGCCAACTCATCATTTCTGGTGAGAGCTTTTAAGAAGAGAAATTAAGCTCAAGAGCCCAGCAGAAAGAATTTCCTGTTCCTAGGTAGGGGCATGGCACCAGGCAAACAGTACTGTCCGAAACATCCAACAGGGACTAGTTGCTGGGTTGAAATGCAGGGTTTGCACATCAAATGACTCTGAGGCTGCACGGGGGGAAGCCACAGGGGCAGGACGAAGCAGAGCTCGTTGAGCCTCGGCTGCAGTTGGTGCTTCATATACAGTGAGCCTCTCACACAGCATTTCTGCAGAAGCGAGTCCCATCTCTGGTTTAGCCGGGAAGAAAGCCAGTGCAGCCATTAGCAGGAATGTTACACGGAGGTTCAAATCCCCACCCTAACATCTGCTTCTTTCATGACCTGGTGATGAGTCACTACAGGAGGGATTTTTATAGTAATAGGAGGTTAATTTATTTGTACACAAGTACATTGTACTCACGCTTTTAGAACTCCCAGGTACTTTAAAAAAATCTTTGTACTTTATCCTTCTGTGCTTCATCTGTGAAGCAGGAAGATTGGAACGTTCCAGCCTCATAGGGATTTGTAAGGCTGGCTGGTAACATCCTGCTGGCACATACAAGGTCTTGCACTTATCTTCAATGCTGGCATGTTTTTCTAAGGAGACGCTTCAAGGTTTGGTCTGTGCAGCACCCAGTTAAAGCTTCTACAGAAGTATCCCGCACAGAGACTTTCCCCCAGGCCACTAAGTATTCCCAAAGGACTACTGTGAAACTAAAGGAAGTATCTTAAAGCTATCACTTACTGAAATCACTGAAAGATTTTTTTCAAAAAATCACAAGTCACAGTCACAAAAGGCAACTCGTAGACATGCATGCCTGTTAAGATTTTCCAATTTAATAAGAAAAAAATCATGCATATTTTAGTTACTCTGTGTTTAATGCCAAATGTTTACTTTTCAGCATTTGACTCTGGACAATTAAATTTCACCATGTTTTGTCTGATTTATGCATTTGTACAGTGCTTCTCTGTTTGCTTAAACACTATGGGGTTCAATGCTAGGCAAAATATACTCTAATTAAGTCCTCAAAACCACATAAGTTTAATATTTCTGTGTGAATTATGAAGCAGTTCCTCACAATCATCTTTACTTTTGTAAAGCCCTGAAACAGGGCCTAGATCAACCTTTCTTCAATAACCAGAACTATCAATTAAAGTACTTAAATCATTAATGCTGACAGCTCCTCTTTACATGCCTTAAAAAGGCTTCATTCCACTTCTGCGTGTAGCAGGATCCATCAAACTATAATGAAAACTGTGAAACAAAACCAACTTTTTTCCCCCCTTTTAATTTAAAAATATTAAGCCACTTTCATTGTGATTTTTACATTGGACATTAAACCAGACAGAAAACATTGAAAAAGAAAAATGTCAGTCCCAATTTTCCACTTGCATCCAACAGTGTGTAGGAGATGGGGATCTGAGGTCATTTGTTGCAGAAAAGTTTTATTATCAGTGATTGTGACTTGTTACCAAATCAACACAAACAATGCCTGGCCTAACAAACAGGCTAGCAAAAATTGACAGAAAGTGATAGCAGGGTAGTAGCTCCAGTACAATCAAATCAGATCATCATGAGAGGCAGCGAAGCATGTTCCTCCTACTGTGGGTCAGGCTGCAGTCTGGCCAGCCCCATTAGATAGCAAGCTGGATTTTAACCCGATGAACACAAGTGCAAACCATTATCATCTACCCCAGTGAAGCAGTGCAATCACAGATCTTTTGCTGGTTGTTAAACATCTACTGTTGACCTTACTTTGGATCTCCATGTATGAACAACGGTAACTGGAAAGGAAGATGGAGCTTTTTTTATTAGTACTACTGGTCACCGATGGATGGCTCTTAGAAAAAACACGATTATCTTCTAGCGCACAGGATGCCTTTTAGCCACAGCCTTTATAAAGGGCAAAAACTAAAATCAAGAGGAAGCTTACTGAATTCCAGATTAGGATAAAATTCCACAGGGCATTTTGTTTTTAAGACTAGAGTTCATAAATGTTAGCAACATATTTAAGTCTAAGTTTACATTTAATCCCTTTAAAGCATAGGAGTCCAAAATCATTAATGTACTAGGATGTGCCTACTCCTGACACTGACTTGTCAAAGCTTACCTAAACCTTTTCATCTTACCTCTCAGAGGACTGTAACAAATATGCTCATAGAAGTAACTTAGTCTTATTGCTATTGTGTTAGGAACATAACCAACGAAAGAAACATTTGCCATCCATACTGAAAAACTCTCCAGCTCAGATGAAACTTTTCCGGCATTCAGAGCAAAAAAAATGAACTACTCTCATGTGGTCTCCGCACCACCAAAATATCCATCCAGAAGGCAGCTCAATGTATCTAGTTTTGCTCAAATATAAGCACACAAGTAGGGAGCATTCACAATCAGAATTTCAAACTTACTGCACAAATTTAAGATCAATAGCTGCAACACAACAATGTTCCATTTTCTCAGGGTAGGAAGGAAACGAACAGCATTAAAATTAATTTTGTATAGGAACTGACCAGAACAATATGCACAATTTCCTCTGACTGTTGCAAACAGATTTGCTGGTGACTTGCATACTTTATTCCTTAAATGACAGATTTTCTGTGAACAGAAAATCTCAGGTCACCTTTTCATTCCTCTGCCTATTGGTACTGAAGTCTTGCCACACCATATTCTGCTTCATTTATTTCAAGCCACTGACAATATCAGCTTCAATTCTTTCCCTCAAGATTTGTTCTCAAGCCTGTTACAAGCTGCTCCCTAGACAAAAGCACCTCATTGCCCAGGGTGATGCCAAATTTTACCATCTTTTATCTGTAGCACAGTTATCTTTTTCTATGACGCCAAGACACTAATCTCTGCTCCTCCAGACTCTGCTCTGATAAATCTTTCATTGATCCACTGCAGTTCGTCTCTTGCCTTCTCCACTACAATCGCCTTCAGACAGAAGCCTGTCTGTGCCTTACATATCTCATCGAGCATGGAGCTGGAGCCTCAGCAAGAAGTTGGACTACTTGATTCAGTTTCAATTAAGTCAAGCCCTGAGGCTTCTGCACAGCTTTTCCAAGTATTTCACAGGATGACTCCATTTACTCTTACTAGTACAGCTATACAATTTTGAGTCCTTCCTACAGAAAATCCCAATCAAGTCCCATTGTTATTAAATCTCTTGTAAAAACACGCCACTACAAGTCCTAGTCATTAAAAATAGTAGTTAAAGTCTTTTCATATATATCGAGATTCAGAGTTTAATTTAGAAGCTCCTCTCCAAAAATCCTTCACAAATTTGGGCTCCAAATTCAAATAGACACAGTTCTTCAGCGAGTGAAATACCAGGTCCAGGCCAAAGCCTAAAAGCAGGCAATGGTGACAGAAGCTACCAGCTACAGACAATGGGATGTGCCAAGAGCAGCAGGAAATAAGAAGGTACCTTCAGGGCATGCTAGAGAAAGCAGTGAAGATAACTGTTCAAGGCCTTCCACTTAATTGTTTTACTTCCCACAGGAAAGGGGATCAACCTGGAGTCTCTCCACTGCATGACACGTGCGTTAAACTTCTGAATTACAGAACTGCTACATGTTGCTAGGACAGCACTGTAAAAAGGCAAAGCATTGTCAGAAGAGAAACTCACATGAAGAGCTGCTTGTCTCCAGACTCCAGAAGCACCAAGATTTGAGATGACAGCTACACTGCTGCTTGCCTTTATCCAGGTGGGACAACAGGGGAAATGGACAACCACATCAACACAAGAGTGGAAAAACTCAAATAAGGTCATCTGATTTGATTGGTTCATTCTAGATCACTTAGTGTCATTGTGTCCCCTTCAAATTTTGGGCTTAATGCCTCCTATCTCAAGACAAGAGTACAGTCTGTGGATACATGGTTATAACCTAACCATGCAACAAGAGTCAGTTGTTCCATGGATTCACTAGGTGCTTTTTGCTGTCAACCTTAAATCACCAAAATGGGTCATTAAATACCAAATTATGGCATCAAGCAGTAAGACAGCCTATTTCAATCAATCTGCTTCAAAAAGTTCCTTACCTCTTAGATGAGCTTGTAGTAAAATCTAAGACATTACAAAATTGAGAAGGGAACCTTTAATGCTCCAACTCCAGAGCTAAGTTCTCCTTCAAGAGGTACATGCCCCTTGCAACAGTACTGTTTACTATATAAAGTCAAAACATCAAGGCTATGCAAGACACATACATTTATGCCAGCACACTCAGATTTTTTGTTGATTGCTTAAAACTAAGGTAAGGAGTCTTCTGAAAAGAGCAACTAGAACTTCTGCCAGCACTCCAGAGCTTTAAAATAGTAAACATTTGGGAAACACTAACTGTATGGTCTTCACTGAAACAGATGGTTTCTGTTCAATTCAAAACAGAACCACTGAAACAAAAATATCACTTAAAACCTCAGATCCCAAGCACAATTATTTTTAATGCATATTTTCAAAGGATTTGACCTCTTTGGCCGGGGACAATTTGGCTTGTTTTCAGCCTATTTTATGAAAAATTGCTATATTGCATTTGTATTGCTGTGTTCACACCACTCCATAGTGATTGCTCAAACACATTTACAGCAAGACTCTTCCCTCCTTTGATATTGAACATTATAAATGGAAAGGGATTACTGCAGGTATTACCTTTAACACAGGTTTAGGTTCTAACCTAAGCCTCACATGCACAACGTTTGCTCCACATCCCTTACCATCTTTTCAGTTTCTTATTGTCACCTAATCAAAACATATCTAGACTTGAGATCAGTACACATACTGTATCTAAGTACACAAATCCCACTTTTGATACCCCTCTAGCAGTTTTCAGATTTAATGTACTTACTGCCTTTGGGAAGAACATACAACAGGTACCTATCTTTGCAGGTCTGTTTGCCAAGTAAAAAAGTCTAACTCCCACATGATTTCAGAATCAAAGTTATTGTAGAAGCAATTACTCTGTTTCAGCATCCCCTTACCCTACGATCACCGGGTAACCTACGTTTAGAAGGAACTGTAGCACAAGGTACAGAAAGTTTACTGTGCAGCTACCAATGTGATGCTGCCGAGTACACACAATAGCAAAGCCACTAGCTCGAGACCCAGACTGGAGATACTAGAAGAGGCATTGCTTCATCTGTGCTTACTAGCTCCCGTATGGAAGTCAGTAGGACAACAATATCCCCTTCCAATCACTTTAACAACTCTTAACTATAGGGTTGTTGGCTTCCCCCCCAAACAAAAAATGCCTTACCTCAGTACAAAGGTAGTACCGATTTAAAAAACCATGCTTTGATAAGGAGTCAGAGCCTTCATCAGCACAGCTGCTAGAGCTGTCCAGTCTGTTTCAGTCCTACTCAAACTATAAAACCTTACGCTTGCTACTCAGCCAGGGTGCAGCAGAACGCCCACACTTCTAGCATACACCATGCCTCATCCAGCCACAAATCCAATCCTAAATGACTCCCTTAACACTACCAGATGAAAAGTTCAGCATGCACCACGTAGTTTGCAGACCAGAGAGATGCCAGAACCTGTCTAACAGCTCAGGATCACCAGACAAGTCATGTTTGACTCCATTAGCAGAAGTCTTAACTGTGGAAGCATGCAGCACTGAGTATCTGTGTCTGCATATTTTGTTCTCCCTCCAGCATATAGGCAGTCAAACAAGCACATCTTGAAAGGACTTTCCAAACCTCAGTCTGAAGACCAAATGACAAAAGCATGCCTATCTCCACGAAGTAAAACGGCCTGCTTGAAATTAGGTTGTACTACTACCTGTAGAAAGCTCTGATTCACTTCAAACTGATACTCAAAACAAGAGTAGTTTAATTATGAAAAGATTTTAATACAGTGCAAACAGCACACCCATCTTGAATTTCTCAAGCTTTACAAAACAATAGCTTTCAAATCAAAACTAAAGGGCAAACCAGCATTTTATTAACATAGTTTATTTGATGTTCAAGCTAGATGAGCAGCTTCTTTCCAGAGTAACTCTGTGCTTCTTCACAGAATAATGCAGTCTGTAAAGGAAGAAACAGATCAGTGCCACATGATTAGAACAATTGTTATAGATTTAAAAAGCCTGAAAAACTGGTTCCCAAACAAATCAGGTGAATCACACTGCCTTTCTTAGAAGAACATAAGGTTCAAAATTTCACAGTACTGTCATGGAACTAAATGAGTACTCCAATTACACCATTTCTGTAGAAGAGCGCAACAAGCTACAACTGTTTTACCAGCTTTGTGTTTAACACATTATACTAGATACATCAGCTCCCAGACAGCCTGTTTACATTACTTTAAAAAGAGTCATTCAGAAGACAGTAAAAAACCCACGGTGTCCTATCTTTTTCTTAACATACCTACAACAGGAAAAATTTAAGCTTTGTTTACAGGAAGACTAAATAATCAACAGTTTTAGCAACAGTAGATCTGAACTCCCTGATTTATTATTTTAGCCGTTATACTAATCAGGTATTTCATTTAAGTAGAAGTCACATAACTCAGTACCAAGCACAGCAAACTCTTGCACTAGGTTTTGTTATCAGCACAGGTACCACGGTCTTCGCATAGATCAACATTAGACCTATCTCATCATAATGATGACAGGCTACTGAACATCTACACTTTCAAAGCATTCCAAAGTCATACCTGTTATCCATTTTCCTTCTGAATTATGTTCATTTACTGAAAAAGAAAAAGCATTATTAAGAGAATAGTTTGATAAAACTTCTACTACTACAGAAGATAGTGCTTTCAGCTCCCAGTATTTTTTCCCCTCAATTCCCATAGTACAATGTGATAGGAAAACCTCAAAGTTTTGACTACTGTAGAGGCTGAAGGCTTAGAATTCAGTTAAGTAAGACTCCAAATGGAACTGCATGTTCAATTACACCTACAGAATACAGTAGTTTAAAATGTCTATGAATCCACACTTGTGTTTCACCAAGGTTTTTGTTTAATAACTCTAACATTTCTGTGGGGAAGGCTCACATTCAAAGGCTGTCACAACTACAGGTGTGACATTAAAAGGCAGGGTGGGTTTTTTTCACATTTGCTCTGAATGCAAACATTAGGCAAGGGACATCCACATCGACTTGTTGCAAGCCTTGATGCAAGATCAGCTAACTACAGAGCTACAGAATATATTAATTAACTGCTTTAAAATACTTCTCTTGAAGCTGCAGGGAAAACAGAATGGGAATTCTGAAGGAGTGAAAGGAAGCTTTTAACAGTCAGGCATCAGCACTGTTGATGTCTAACTTAAAAGTTAAAGAAAACTATTCAAGTATGATTCACCATTTCAATAGTTTTCATGACTATATGGTACATAACACTTAGAACATTACAAGGTTGCCTGAAGATGTCTCAGAATCGAGTGCCTACGCATCTGTGAGACACTGTTTTCACAGATTGTGTAGGTGGACTCCAGAACCTCTTTCAGGACTCCTATTAAAGATTCCTCCACATGGCTTTGATAAAGGATGTTGAACCAAGCCACACCATTAAGCTTAAACATGCATTTTTCAAGACAAAGCTTTAAGACACAAGCGTATTCTGCAAACTTTTTTCTGTGATGCGGCACAGAACTCTTCTTGGCCAAGTTTTCCAGAAAGCATGTAAATAAATTAACAGATTAACAAAACTGGTCAACAAATAAAGTCTAACCCATGCATATTTAGCAACCAAAAGATCATTTTAAAAGACATGATAAAACCTCTAACCCAAAACACAGTTTGCCTACTGCTGAGATTTGATGCTAGTTTGTGGAGCACTTCGTAAGTCACATCTACTAAATAATTATCACAACATACAACCCTGGCCTTGATTTCCTAAGTGTTTATATGCTTCAAGTGAATTTCTATGAACTAGTCAGCTTTACTAAATGAAGTGACAGTCATTTAACAGTTTTGTATTAACACTCATTAACAGCTACCTTCAAATGCAAAATTGTTGAAGGGAAGAAGTTCCTTCATCCTACTAGTGCGAGTGTGACACTAACCAACTCCCTTGACATTCACAAGAGGGTATGTGTTAGTGTTACTACACTATCAAATGCTAATTCATGCTGTTATACTGTAAACAATTGTAGAACTTCATTATTAAAACATTAAAGCAGAAAGGAAGAGAGCCCCAAATCTTACACTGTACCTTGCAGCAACAGTGGTTTACTTCCATTGAAAGATGAGAACTTCACTTACACACTGAGAAATGTCATTTTAAAGCAATCACTGTGGTTTGTGTCTTAGCTTGGAATACTGCAGGCCACTAGTTAAATACAGTTTAATGCTGACAACTGTGTCATTTCCAACCACCATCCCAAATGCACAAAGCTGTGATGTGACTCAAGTTTTCAGAGAGGCACAATTCCTTTCACATGAAGGGCAAGTTACACATGCAATTGCACTGTACTACTTTGAGTCAGAACCTGAGGTGATCAATAGCACTGAGTTTCTTCGACTTCCTCTCATTTGGAATGCCTTATTTTAACGCTGTTGTACTAGTTTCAAAAATCTTGTTTGCTATTAACTAAAATTGATTTCAAGTCATACTGAATAAACTTCATTATGTAGTTATCTGAACCCTTTACAGGGCAGACGAAGTTTAACAAACATGCATGCAAGGCAGTACAGTGCTTCAATTAAAAGGATGGACACGTTTCAGCAATGTGTAATTCAGTCACCACATCCATGCTCATTATCAGTACCTGCTAGATACTTCATTTCTGATGGAGAATTCCAAGAAAGTAGGAAAAAAGGAAAAAAGTGAGATTACTGAAGTTTGAGATGTCAAAGCACTTTAGGAGCAAGAAAGCTTAGCATCCAAACCCATCACCCTATCTTCCCTTGTGAAAACACTTGAAAAAACCCACTAAGCTGCACAGCTTACTCAAGATTTTTCAGAGGACAAAAGGCTACTAAAGATGATGACTGTCTTCACACCCAGGCTATCACTCAGTTTTGTGGGGTTTTTTTTGTTTAGTGGTAGAGCAACTGTCTCCCCTCCAAGCTGCGCACCTGACAAGCTTGTTATCGAGTTCTAGCCACATAACAAGAAGCTCCAACCAGGAGAAAAAGCCCCCCTCTTGGGAATCACTCACTTTAACCCAGAATAAAGCAGGTATTCTACCTTATTTCGATTTATACCCTGTCCTCACTGGCTACACCACCACACATCCTTAACAAAGTATACTTGATAAATAACAGCATAAACAGAAATAATTTGGTGGAGTAAGCATTAGATATTTAGGTAGTTTGAGTAACAAGTGTTAATTATCTAATTTGCACATTGCAAGGCTAAGTTATGAGATTACAGCAATGCTGTTAGATTTCTGAAAAATTTTAACAACAGTCAATCGTTTAAGAAGCACTGCTTCACATTATATCAGCTAAGCTTGCAGCAGTGAGGAGCAAAACTAAGCTACTGAGCTGGTGAGAAGCTACACAACACCACACAGATTACCTTCTGGTATCCCGTAGAACAGGTGAAAAAAATGGAAGAAAAACAATGTTATTGTGTTGAAGAACTTATCATCAACATTTCAAAGGCAACATGTTCACTCTAGCTTACAGATAATTCTCATCCTACCTTCTTGCCAGCACCAACATTTGCCTTGGCTGTGCCCCTGACTTTCTTCATTCTGTTCTTACGCTCCTTTCGCTGCTTCCTGGAAGTCTTCTTCTTTTCATACAAGCCATGCTATTAAAACACAATTAAAGTTGAATTTAACATTGTTTCAGATAGTAACTTATGAATTTAAGCTTTATTAATAATTTCTGAACTCTTCAAATATAGTTTAAATTTGACATGTCAGCTAAGCAGTGAAACAAGTTCACTAGTGAACAAATGATTCAACACAGAATATAAACAGTACTGTACATATTAGTCATCTCTTATACTTCAAGATCTTTAATAGCAGTTAGCTATCTATTACTGTTAAACATCACCTGCAAGATCAATGTAGCCTTCGCAATTCCCCTACAATATATAATAGAAGTTTTACCCTATTTTGCAAAGGCAGAAGCTAACTGACACTATTAAAGACCTCTTATTGAGTACACCAACAATACTTTCACAAAACTTAACACATGTAAAACATGAATCACCAACTAACTACTTCAAATCTAATCTAATTGTTTTCACGTTACCAGAAAACAACCTACCCTGGCAAGCCTGTGCTTTGGTTCATTTTTCTTTGCATAGTCCAGGGAATCATAGATCATGCCAAAACCTGTTGTCTTGCCACCACCAAAATGAGTTCTGAAGCCAAAGACGAAAATTACATCAGGGGTTGTCTTGTACATTTTTGCCAGCTTTTCCCTGATTTCTGTTTTGGGGACTGTGGCTTTCCCAGGATGAAGAACATCAATCACCTAAGAAGGAAATTTTACAAGTTGTATGAAAGCAAGAGAAGGTCAATATCCAGTACAACATCCAGGTGCTACAGTCTCACCACAAGCTTAACACTTAAACTGACCCACCTTAGCAGCAGAAAGTACTATTAGTTTCACACAAGAGTACTGAAGCAGGAAACTTACAAAAAACCAAATGGCTCACTACCTCACCATCAAGATTTACCTTCAGCATTCCTCAACATATCCATACATATACCTAAGCTCTTAAGAGGAAAAACTGAAGATTTAAAGAGTCCATTACTTATAGTGGCTACAGAACACATGCAGCCCAGAACGAACAAACAAACAAAAGGTATTTTGTGTGTTCTTTTACCATCTGCTTGCGCTGAAGCAGTCTGTTTGTCATGAACTTCCTGGTTCTGATGGTCACTGTGTCATTCTGCAAGAAAAGATACCGAGAGGTAAGCCAAAATAATAGTGACAAACACAATTAAAGCTTCAGTATCATACACATAACGCACAGTACAGCAACAGCCAACAGCCTCTCCAATAATGACAGCAAAGTCATAACCTAGCCACTGTGGTTCTGGGCTAAAGAGAGCACCCCTATAAAGCACACTTTGACACGTACTTGTGAGTATGTATCAACTGGTAACAAACCCATCCCCAGTTTCCAAACAACACAACATGCACACCTGCGCCATTCTGGAAAGCCGAAGCAGCTTTCGATGAAACACGCGGATTACAAACCCAAGTATTACAACAGAACACAAACCTCCTCGGCAAGCCTACACGCCGCAGCTCCCCTCACGCTTTCACACAGGAACCAAGACTAACCGACCAGCATGATCCACAGCGCCCCGTTAACACTTTCAGTACAACGCCACGCTCCTGCATAGCCTGACCGCCCGGCAGCAAGGCCACACGCCACGCCAGGCGCAGGCCGCGGCCCACACACCAGCGCTCGCCCCGAACAACCGGCACCGACTCGCGGCGGCCAGGCCGCGGCAGCCCCGGCTCGAAGCCGGAGCGCGAGCCCCCCGCTCAACTCCCACCCATAGCCCCGCAGACAGCTACGGCCAGGCCAGCCCGCCGGCGCCCAGCAGCCCGGGGCCCTGCCAGGGGCGGGATGGCGGCGGCGCGGGGCGGATGGTTAGCTGCCGGCACTCACCATCGCGGCGGCGGCCTCCCTGCCAGCGAGTGAGAAAAGGAAGTACCATCCCCGCGCAGCCAATCATAAGGCGGCGCAGGGGGCCTTCCTGCTGGGGGCGGAGCTGCGTGCAGGGGTGTCCGTCCCAGGGCCAGTTCCGGAGCGGGGTGACAGGGGTGGCTGTTGGGTGCCTGATGGGCAGTGCGGCTGCGGCCGTGGCCGTGGC
>VWZZ01006664.1:149932-172822 GCA_013399095.1 Psophia crepitans
GTGTGGCGAGCAGCAGGGCGGGGGGGGGTGGAGCTGCAGGGCTGCTCAGGGCATCGGTAGAGCCCTCAGGTATAAACCAGCGGCTCACTGCCAGCAGCTCCGTGGTTTGTAGTTACCCAAAAAGAGCCAGCTACAGCTGTACTGTGAATGAATTTACTCTTCTCTGTATTGCTCCTAAGTGTCTATGTGTGTGTGCACGCCTGCTGTTCAAGTGTTTTTGCATGTGTATGTGCACATACGTACGTGTGAAATTTCCCGTCCTAGAAGCCACATCTGTTTTGGCATGAAATCTCCAGAAGAGATGCGTCAGCAAGCTCACATTCAGGTGGTCAGCAAGAACTTGTATAGTCAGGACAACCATCACTCTCCGCTGCAGTACGGAGTGCTCGACCATCGTATGGTGAGAACCTTTTTTTTTTCCCCCAAACCGTCTTTTGTAGAATTACTTGAAGTGGTTAAAAATCAGCTGGGATGACTGAAATTTACTGCTCAATCAAAACATGTGCAAGTGTGTCTCTGCTTGAATTGCCGAGACTGTCAATTGCAGTGCCAGCTACTTTCGTGCTTTTGGATGGCTCAGGAAAGCGTTGTTTTGGGGCAGGAGATCAGCTCTTTCTGCCTAGTTGTTGGGAGACCCAGAGACAGCTATCTGCAAAATACCATATTGTAGATCAGTTGTAAAAGCTGTATGAGTGTCACTGGTTTCAGCAGGGCCTGTGTGTGGAAGACATTCTTCTTAAGGTTTGAGTCAGTGTAGTGCTGTTGACATGCTTCTGGTGCTGGGGAAAAGGATTAAGTGCTGTGGGCCTGCTGTCAGGGTAGCTGACTAGTTTAAGAGCTGTTGTATTTTCTATGTATTCACTTAATAATAGCTAAATATTTTTTATGTGTGTTTCCCTCCTTCCAAAGGGAACCAGTGAAAAAGACCGTCCCTGTGAAACCTGTGGAAAAAATCTAGCTGATTGTTTAGGACATTATGGGTATATTGACTTAGAATTGCCCTGTTTCCATGTTGGATACTTCAAAGCTGTGATAGGCATCTTACAGGTAAATACAATTATGATTTGTCATCAGTTTCTAGTCTAGAAAAAGGAAGTTATCAGAAAAGGAGATGCTTGAAAGTAGTTGAGAAGACCAAAATAAGGTTGCATTATAAATTTTATTTTTATGCATCTTGTGTTTTCTAAAATAAATTTATTTAAATACCAGTCTTCGTGATGTAAATACATCTGCTTTGTTTTTTTATAATCTCAGACCAATTAATCCATTTTTCTGCAGTAGTTTGAATTAAATGTATGCAGTATAACTTGCCTTCTAGAGCATCCCAATAAATCAAAGCTCTCTTTGCTTTATATCTGGATTTTTAAGATCCAACAGAGCTTACATAAGGATTTTCCCCATTGACTGTATCTTTTCCCATGTACTTTTTTGTGTATTACAGCATATGAATTGGTCTTTCAGCCAAGACCCTTGCATTTCATTCAAAAAAACCTACACTGTTGAAGAACTTAAGTTACAGTAGATGATGTTACAGCTCTGCATGTGTCTGTTAAACAGCTGTGTTTATATGCATTTACATTTAAGATGATTTGCAAAACCTGTTGCCGTATCATGCTGTCGGTGGAGGAGAAAAAACAATTTTTGGATTACCTGAAGCGACCTGGCCTTACGTACCTTCAGAAGAGAGGGCTAAAAAAGAAAGTGTCAGAAAAGTGCCGAAAGAAAAACACTTGTCCTTACTGTGGTGCCTTTAATGGTGAGTGTTGGCATTAGTAGTTAGTGGTAGTTATCTGCTGTGGTGGTTTGTACCTTGATTACCTTTTACCTTTGTTCCACAGCTAATGGGTGTTCTCTCTGGCCTTTATTAAGAATCAGGTAATTGGATTCTTAATGCCGAGCAAGTGCTTGCTCACATCTCGTTTATGTGGGTAAAGTCATTGTTCTAGTTGCTTATTTTGTTTTACGTGGTATCTCTTTATGGCAGTAGCCAACATTTGATACTTGAATTGTACCAAAAAACCAGTTAAACATGTTTTTGAAAATATTGGGAGCTATTGTCAGTAATCAGTACCTTAACTTAGAAGGATTTGTATACTTGAACTTTGATTGAACTTGTTTTTTCATTGTTCTGTGAAATTATCTTAATAATTGATGTTTGTTGTCCTCTGGGAGGGTATGTTCTGCAGTTTGGCAGTATTTGAGCTGTGATGATCTTGTGTTATACTGGACTTCCTTCTTCAGGGAAGAGTATCTTAACATATCAGATTTGTTTTTCAAAATTATTTTTTTTTTTTTACTGCATGTACTCTGATCAAGTGATACTGCCCTTAAAGGTCTTGCAGTGCTACAGATTCATAGTGGATGGTTAATTCATAATGTAAAATTTTTTCCTTTTTAACTTATTCATTGTTGTTATGATCAACAGCCTGAATAAGTAGAGAGCTGCTTCGGTAGAAGTGCCACATGTACATAGAGGGGGCACAAACGAGGCATTTACAAAAATAAGTGGTATGTCAGCATGCTTCAGTTAAAAAAAAAAAGTTGAGTTTGGAAAGCACTTGTACTAGTCTGTGGAAGTTTTAGGTGGTTTGTTTTTTCTTTGTGGTAGTGTTTAAAAACAAACCAACAGCTCATGTTTATTTGTTTGCAGGAACTGTGAAAAAGTGTGGTTTGTTGAAAATAATACATGAAAAATACAAGACCAATAAGAAAGTGGTAGACCCAGTGGTATCTACTTTTCTTCAGTCCTTTGAAACTGCCATAGAACATAACAAAGAAGTAGAACCCTTACTGGGAAGAGCTCAGGTGAATTTTATTACTTAAATTTTCTGCTGGTTTTTGTGCTTGAAATAAAACTCTTCAAAGGTTTTCAGTGTAGCAGCTTGTGGTGATCCAAGGTTTTCACATGCCAAAAGGCACTTGGGACATGTATTTTTTGCGATAATGTTAGCTTTGTTTGAAATTCAGCTTATTGGTATGTTGTGATACATGCCTTTCTGTCTGTAAAGAGGAGGGATATGCTTGGTGTGTGAAACTTCCATAACCTAGAAAAGGGGGAAGAAAGGCCCATAGCAGCTCTGCATCTAGATGTAGATTTGCTGTAGCTCTGAGATAATTGCAGTGCACAGATTATTATTTTTTTCCTTCAGAAGAACTTAATGTTGAGAAGGAGAAGGGAGTGCAATTGTCTGACCTTGTTTCATTCAGCTTTGCATTGTCTGCAGCTTTTTTTCCTTCTGCTTCTTGAAAACTGGGAAGATCCTGGGACACATATTAGACAGAAAAAATAATGATTATCTGGAGTTTCTTAGACTGCAGCAGTAGCTGTACTAAGAAGAGAGAAATGAGGTGGTTTTTTTTAAAAAAGTTGTGAAAGTACTATGATTCATGTTAGTTCCTACTAAAAATCATTACAATGTACTCTAAGTTTAAGAGATGTATTGAGTTGATTTGAGAAGCAGCTATGAAATACTCTCAGCTGTTTAAAAAGAGTAACATGATAAGAAGTAAACACTGATGTATAAGGAGAAGAAGAAAGGAAAGAAAATAGCAAGTTAGTAACAGAGGTGCTAAAAGCCAAGGAATATCTAAGTTTTGTTTGCATTAATAGTTCTTATCTATTTTTCTTTTTTTGAACAACCAGTAAATGAGGGGAGGGCCAAGCAGTGAAACTGTTACGTGATGGCTTGTTCTCCTCTTTCTCCAATGGATTTTGTAGGAAAACTTAAATCCTTTAGTAGTATTGAACCTCTTCAAAAGAATCCCAGCAGAAGATATCCCTCTGCTTCTAATGAACCCAGAAGCAGGTAAACCTTCAGATTTGATCCTCACGCGTCTCCTGGTGCCTCCGCTGTGTATCAGACCCTCTGTGGTGAGTGACTTGAAGTCTGGCACCAACGAAGACGATTTAACAATGAAACTGACAGAGATAATTTTCCTCAATGATGTGATAAAAAAGGTGAGTCATCTTTCATGCTGGAGACTTTTTGCTGGGTTCCCTTGTGAACAGCCTTGTGCTATAGCAGTATGCATTGTGATAGAAAGTTTTTTCACCTTTTTCATTCCGATGTATGAAGATTATTTTTTTTTTAAATGCTGTTATTGAAAGAAGAGTTGTATCATAAAAAAGCTTTTGCTAATTTAGTATGTGTTGCTATATTTATTTTCTGAACTGGATGAGTTTTTCATTTAGCATAGGATATCAGGAGCCAAAACACAGATGATTATGGAAGACTGGGACTTTCTTCAACTGCAGTGTGCACTGTACATTAACAGTGAGCTCTCGGGAATTCCTCTTAACATGGCACCTAAAAAATGGACCAGAGGCTTCGTTCAGAGACTCAAGGGAAAGCAAGGTTTGTCTACAAAGTTGTTTTTAATTACTTTTTAGTTAAGGCACAAATGTTTGCTATTCCAAAGCGTGTGTCTGCTACTGTTGTGTTGTGCTTCAGTGATGTACTTTGAAAGATTTTTCTAAGATGCCATCCTGACAGACAACATTTTAAAAACAACTTTTATATAAAAATAGTTTTCACTGCCTATTTTGTTAGGTCGGTTTAGAGGCAATCTGTCTGGAAAGCGAGTGGATTTCTCTGGCAGAACGGTCATTTCACCTGATCCTAACTTAAGAATAGATGAAGTAGCAGTGCCTATTCACGTTGCTAAAATATTAACTTTTCCTGAAAAGGTAAGTAGTGCAGAACCAAAACCTTTTCTGTGCTTTTTGTCTTTTTGTTTGGTGTTTTTTCGTTGTTTTTTTTTTTTAAAACCAGCCCTCAGTGTTGTCCTGCTTTGTAGCCTTACTATAAAAGTGATTGAATGTGTTACTTTTATGTTTGAAATGTCATTCAGTGACGCTTTGCTGGTTCTCTTGCTACTGGTAAATGAAGGTTGTACTGTCAGATAGATGCAAGTACTGTGAAGGCATACGATGTACGGAGTGACATCGAGAGAGAAGAGTTTTGCTTGGTATTTTTTAAATTCTTACCTAGCTTCATATGTTTGGTATATCTGAGGAGTGGTTGGGGATTTCTATTTCTGAATTTATTTCCCAGATTTTTAATTTAATTTCATTCTGACATTGGCTTACATTTTCTTTCTCTATTCCCTCCTGCCTGTTCCCTTCAGTAGCTGGAGGCTGTGAGGGGGATTGTCAGTTGAGCCTAACACTTGACAGTGCAAAAGCCACCAGCAAAATTAAGACATCCCGAAATATTTATTTTGTTTCTGATGGAAATCTTTATGCAACAGGTGAACAAAGCAAATATTAATTTTATGAGGAAACTTGTGCGTAATGGTCCTGATGTTCATCCTGGAGCCAACTTCATACAGCAAAGGCACACACAGATGAAAAGGTATCATGCTTATCTGTAATGCTTCGCTTCACATCTGTCCCCATGAACTTGCTCTTACTGCTGTGTGAAAACAATTGCACCTGTGGGGATTAAAATTTAATTTTAGAATCATTTCTAAAGGACAGTAATAAAAAAAAAAGTCATTATCTTCTCGGGTTTAGTGTATAGTTTCTTTTCAGATAATCTGTTGAATTTAAACTTAAATGTACATGATAGTGAACTGCAATTAGAATTTTTTGTGGGTTTTTTTTTTTGTGAGTGAGTCTCTCATATGGAATAGAGGGTGTAGCACAGAGTTGAATGAAAAAGGCAGTTTTTGGACATGTTACACTGGCTGTTTTCGTGGGAGATCTAGTCTGCAGTCGGTTTATGCATAGTAAGAAGTGACAGTATATGGGTGAAACTCCCTATACTCCCTGTTACAGTTGAAGCAAATTTTTTGTTTTTATAAACAGACTTTTTTCTTACTTGTTTTACTAATTACTGTTGCTCTGTTAACTAATCCCACAAATACATTTGTTATTCAAAATAACAGCAGGGCTGCTGTTTAATCATACAATCCACACCAATTTTGTCTTCTAGTTATTGTAATACAAATACTCCAACATTTAATGGAAGAACTTGCATTGTAAGCACAGAGTTTACTTTCAATTGTCTTCACATCTTTCTGGCTTGTATTTTTTCTGCCACTGTTATGTGTTACTATAAGGTTTTTGAAATACGGAAACCGAGAAAAGATGGCCCAGGAGCTGAAGTTTGGTGATATCGTGGAGCGACATCTTATAGATGGTGACATAGTCCTGTTCAATCGACAACCCTCTCTTCATAAGCTGAGCATCATGGCTCACATTGTAAGTGCGCATACAGCCTAACGTACAGGTGGTGCATTCCTGACTATTAGGTGTTTTACCTTTGCTGGTGTTTGTCTTGCACATCGAAAAATAAACAGCAGATTCTTAATCACTGCATGGGAGTGAACATGAATACATTGCAGTTGTGCTTTTGCGTGGGAATTGGTGTGTAACTGGGCGGTATGCTGTCTGGAGCATACTGTTAATAGCCATAATTGATCTCCATATCTGTTCTTGTATAAGCATTTAATTTTCGTAGAGTTGGTGTGATCTCTGCAAAACATGCTGTTTTCTGTGTTTTGTATAAATTCTTAATAATGCAAGTTATTAGTGACATTTATATAATATAATCTAAATACAATTTCTGTCAGTTCCTGGTTGAGCTGAATCCTATAATGAGAAATTTTGTCTCATGTCTGTAATAAAAATAAAGGATAAAGCCTACAAGGAAGCACTCAGGCATAGTATCTCATCTTTTAACATGCTTGAATGCATGTGTATCAATTTTTTTTGTCTTTTTTTTTTTTTTTCCTTTTTTCAGGCTAGAGTAAAACCTCATAGGACATTCAGATTTAATGAATGTGTCTGTACACCATACAATGCAGACTTTGATGGAGATGAGATGAACCTTCACCTTCCTCAGACAGAAGAAGCAAAAGCAGAAGCACTTGTTTTAATGGGGGTATGTAGATAATGTTGGGGTTGGGATTTTGCTAGTGGCAGTTGGGCTGAGCCCTGTATTTTTGAACTTGTATGTGAGACTTGAAATACTGTTAAGATTCCTGGGATGGCTAATGTGTGATGGTGCAGCTGCCTGAAAACTCTGCAAAAGGGAATAAATTAGGACTGTTACATAGTGGTAGTCTAATAGACTGGCATTTAGCATCTGTGGAAAATTCAGTTTTAAATGAGTAAATGTCATTAGTATGTTTCTGCCTGACTGTCCTTAGTGATTGCTACCCAAATAAGGTGGCTTTGTTACCAAACAGATACATACTTTGCTTTTGGTCTGACAGCCCAGCAACTGCAGGGGGTAAGACCAACTGGAAATGAGACAGCAGTTAGTGTGCTTGCACCACAGAAAGGAGTTTATTGAAGAAGGCAGGAGATAGTAGACTCTTAAGGCAGGGGGAAAAAAGAGAGAAGGGAGGGCAGATAAAAAGGGATCTGATGGTTACAGATTGATCTGTAGTGTGAAAGTAGAGTCAGTAGCTACAACCTGAGTATTTTGCAGTATGTTGCTCCTTTAGAGTGACTGAATGCTACTGCTACTTCAGATGTACCAACACAGCTGTTGGCTGCAGAATGTATTGACTGGCTGAACTGATTTGGTAGCTTAAAAAGAAAACTCCTCCCTCGCCTCCCAAAAATGTGTCGTTCTGGTTTGTGTGGGCCTGGGAACAGTTCAGGCAAAATTGTGCTGCATAGGTGGGGCTGATTAACTGGAGCAGTAGTACAAGTAGGGCATAAGAAAATGGGGCTAGTGGAAGTGGCTAGCTTGATGGTTACATATCAGTAGGGACCACGCAACTCGGAATGTTTCCCTAGCTCCCTGCAGTGAGTATAACCTCTTTGGTCCCTTCTCAGATTCTCTAAGCTAGCTTATCTTTGCTTCCCTGTCCTGTTGGAACAGTAACCCACCAAACACGTCAAGTCGATTGTAGCTTCTGCTTTGGAAACAAAGTATGTAATTTCCAGTGACTATTCTCAAATTATTCTGTAACTGTCAATAGATTTGCATGGACTGTAGTGAACTGAAACTTCTAGTTTATTTTTTCTGTGTTTTTGAAGACACCTGTACTTTGATATAGAGTAAGCTTTTACGGTTTTTGGTAAAATAATTGTCTTAGATGGTAAGTTTCCTTCTGAATAACAGATGAAATATTAATGTCTTCAAACACCTTTTTTTTGTTATTTCTTGTATTATGCAGACTAAAGCCAACTTGGTAACACCAAGAAATGGAGAACCTCTCATTGCCGCTATTCAAGATTTCCTCACAGGTATTTATATAAGCTTACTTTAGAGCTGTGTGATTTAAGGGTTGTTCCTTCAGAATCACTTCCTTCTTTTTCCAGAATTTCTCCATATTAATTATAAAATTTCTCCTTTCACAAGTCAAAGTGACATTAAGAAAGGGAGGCCATTGTTACTCTGAACTATAATGATGTCCTCTGACATCGTTACAGTTTTGTAGGTGCAGTTATTATTATGTTTGCTTATGTTTTGCAGTGTTTCTCCTGCAAAGAAAACGAATGTTTGGGATCTTTGTATGCGTTAGGTAGACAATGTAACCTGCTTATGATTATGGTAGAGGAGTTGGATTCACTAGTCAAAAATTAGTTTTAACTTCCTGTAAATACCTTCAAGTTTCCATAATTCTTTGGGAAATGTCTGATGGATATAAGGAAGAGGATGTGCAAAAACTAATGCCATGGCCTTATTTTTACCTGTGGGATTGAGCCTGAGAGGGAGAATAGATTATAGAAATGCACTGGGTTTAATTTTCAGAAATTTGAGTGTGGAGAAATTAAAAAATTCTGGGAAGGATTTACAACTGAAACTGTCTAACTTCTATTGTCTTCTAACAATAACTAGTGTCATTTTGTGTAATAAGTTGGTAACTACTAGTAGAATGAAATCATTGATACAGAATATGTAATGGTTTTTAAAGTTAATCTCATTTTCGTCCATCACATTAATAGTTTTTTACATTCTAGGTGCCTACCTTCTTACATTAAAAGATACTTTTTTTGATCGAGCCAAAGCCTGTCAAATTATTGCTTCTATCCTGGTTGGTAAGGATGAAAAGATTAAAGTTCGTCTTCCGCCTCCAGCAATTCTGAAGGTGTGTCAGACTTTTTTTAATGTTACTAAGGCTTTCTCTATTGCATATTCTTGACCCGTGGTGATGTTCTTGGCAGAGGCAGTTCTTGTTTTCTCTGATGTTGTCTTTGTGTGAGATTTTGTACTTGTAAAGCGTAAGGTGCAACGATCAGATTTCAGGGTCAAAGCTTTGCAGAAGTTGTTTGATGGTTCCTGATGCCAAACAGAGGAAACTTTTCATGGTGCAGTCCAGTTGCAGGGTTCCTTCAGGGTTCAAACACAGCTGTGCTACTATCCTGTGCTATAAGACAGACCAGTTGGCTCCTGATGCTCAGCAGAAGATCCATCACTTTTCGTAACCTCACTGTTAGTAGCTCTGCAGACTGACACGGGGCTAAGTGGAGAAACTGTTATCCCTTGTGTGCCTTCGAATAATGTCCTGAAGTACTCAACAGTTCTAGGTTTCAGGATCCCAATTTAGGAGATGTTAAACCTGGGAAATAATATGGCTTAGTTGTTTAATCTTTAGCACATTGCCAGGTTAAGAGGATGAGTGCTATGTGATTTTTTTTGTTGTTCTTTTGTTTGGTTGGTTTTTGTTTGGGGGTTGGAGTTTTTCTGCTGTTGTTACATCATGTACACAAAATATTTATTATGAAGGGCAGACTATTTGTGTATTTGTCACAAACTTTGAAGAGAACTATCCTATCATTTATTAGATTAGAGTATGTTAACCCTTCATTCACATACATCTAAGAACGTCTGTACTTGATTAATTTGGTATATGAGGCAAACAGTATTGTTCAAAGAGAATTTGGTACACTTTCAAATTTGTTAAACACTAAGTCTTAGTGTTTACATCTTTTTATATCCTTTATTTAATTTCAAAACAATAAATGTAGTATACTAGGGAAATTCAGAAAGTGAAATCAAAAGACCAATTAATAATACTAATTTAAAGGAAGGTCAGAACATTTATGGGCAGTATCTAATGTGAATTCTATAGATTTACTTGAACTTTTGCTAATAGCTAAAAGCAGTGATTCTTTGACTACTTTTGTCACTCCAAATGAATAATTTTACTGCTACCTGTGACAGTTACTTGCATTTAACTACAGCTGAAGGGAGTACATAATTATATGAATGTAAACCAAAGAAGGAGTTATAAATGCTGCAACCTCTTTGGGAAATGAAATAACAGCATTTTAATTTTTTTTTTATTTTTTTTTTTCTCCTAATCATAAAGGGAAACATGACAGTGAGAGGGAACAATAGAGCATGTTTCTTTAAATGCATACACATACCCTTGTGTGAAGGGTAACCATTCAGCAGTCAGTGTTTTCATTTCTATAATGGAGCATAATACTTCCGTATTCAAAGGAATGCCACTGTGCACTTGTACAAGTATAGTTCAGTATAGAAAGATTCTGTATAGAAAACAATTTTGCAATTCTTGCTTGTTATTTTACTGTAGTTGTAGCATAAACTTTGTAATCCTAATTTTTGTCTTTTTGTTTCTCTAAGCCTGTAACGCTCTGGACAGGAAAACAGGTTTTCAGCCTCATTCTCAAACCCAGTGATGATTGTCCTGTAAAAGCCAATCTACGAACCAAGGGCAAACAGTATTGTGGCAAAGGGGAAGACCTGTGTTACAACGATTCTTGTGAGTGACACTTCTAAAGCTGTGTTTTGGAAGTCTTTGAAGACACTGTAGCTGTTGTTTTGTTGAGTTTGTTGCTGTTGAGCTCACTGTAGGAGTTAAAGCATTACTTCACATAAATATTCTTGAAATGAGAAATAAGATTATGCCGTTTTTCTCCAAAGTTGAAATCATGCTAGGCACCAAAGAAAAGACTTGGGTGTTTTGTTGTGATAAAGTTTCTTTTATATGATTCTAGGCTTGTGATATCAACGTAGTATTTGAAGGTGAGGACACAATAAGAGCAAAGCAGCTTATTAAGTGTTTGTGCAGAGGGCAAATGGAAACGTTGACTATCTTGAGTAGGGTAGTGATACATAGAAGTCAAACAGTGAAAGGAGTTAGGATATGTACGGAAGACGGGAATTCCTAGAATATCAAAGTATCTGTATCCTTCAAGTTAGGAGAAGTCAGAGTGGCAGATGGAATGCAAAGCAGCAGGGTTGAAGATGCTGTAGCAGATGACAAGTCTTCACTTACTGTTAATTTAACGTTCGTGTGGTAACAGCAGGAAAAGAACTTCAGCGGGCAGGATTAGCTTGGCTCCTTGCTGCTCGGAAGTGTGAGTTAAGGAACCTAGGGAGGAACCATTGATTTACAGTAATTTTTCATGCTATGTTGATGTGAGAGAGAATTTACCAATTAGGACTCAAATCCACTCTACAGTAGGCTCTGGTGATAAACGTAGTGGGCTGTGAAGCTGGTTAGACACATGGTAGCACAATATTTTTCAGCTTCTAAGGAATGTGGGTTGAAAGGCAACAAAGCAGTCCTTTTCACACTCCTGTGAACATAGGCCGTCTTTGCTCTGCAGTCTTTTCATTCAAGAAAGTATGGGAAGAATTTCCATTTTCTGATTTTGACAGCAGCAGATGATGCAGAACGCTTTTGGATTTCACTGGCGGCTCTTCTCAGTTCTCTGACAGAACTTCATTTCTGAAGCAACACTAATTCTTCTCAGAAAGTTCTCCTCAGATTCTCTGAAGTCTCAGGAAATCCCAGTATCGTATTTTGATTGTATACAATAAGTGATAGAGCAGTGACTTCCAGTCAAGAAGATGACTACCTAAATTCACGTTTAAAATATTAAGTATAGAGTACAGTATGTGAACATACACAGTGTTTTGCACAAAATGATTAAAATTGGATCCATCAACATATGCCAGTTCTTTGAAAGATGCATAATGAAGTCAAGGATGAACATATATTGTACTGCTCTCACAGGAAATATGTCTGAAGTTAATGTACAGAAGATGCTTTTTAATTGCTTATAGGCTAAAACTTAAAAGGAAGATTCAGTGCCTGAAATGGAAGGTTCCTAACGAAGCAAAGGGAAGTCATCTAAAAGAGCCAGTGTGTACAGGCCCCCAGGCAAGACGGACATCTTTGATATGCTTGTAATTAAGGAGATACCCAAGTCCAGCATGTCTTTTAAATTTAAGCGGTGCTTGCAGAGGTGGTTGAGTTGAACTGATTATCAGAATCTGTGAATAAGAGAACTGTAACTTTACTTCTGAAATGTTGTTGCTCTACTTAATAAATAAACAAACTTTTGGTTTATTCTGCATGATTAAGGACTTTATATCTGGACTGTATTGAAGATTGAAGACTATTCTGATGAATGAAGGGAAGTTTATTTTTAGACTGTTAACGAAAAGGATTATTCACACTGTTTCTCGCAAGTCTTAAATTGGATACAGTTAGCTTTCTAAGGAGGAAGGGAGATAAATTTTAACTGAAGTTGGTAAGATTAGACTGTAGGCTGCTCCCCTTACGTACTTACTCAGGCACTCCTACAGATATGTTAAATATATGTCTGGGTTTTGTTCTTTTCATGAGTAGAGCTTTTATTTAAAAACCTACTCTGTAACTGATTACTAGAGAAATTACTAGGTAATGTTTTAGAAAAAATGATGAGGTTTTGTTGCTTTTTTATTTCTAGATGTCACAATTCAAAACAGTGAGTTAATGAGTGGCAGTATGGACAAAGGAACCTTAGGTTCAGGATCCAAGAACAACATCTTCTACATCTTGCTGAGAGACTGGGGGCAGGTAGAAGCTGCAGATGCCATGTCACGACTGGCCAGACTTGCTCCTGTCTATCTTTGTAAGTAAGGGGGAAGTACTTTTCCTTGTGAAATAGTATCTTAAAGCAGCAATATGGAGCAATCAAGAAAGATTTTTCTTCAAATACGATGTACATATTAGAAACAGTGAAACAACTGATTGTGGTTATGAAGTGCTTATGATGGTCACATGACAGGAGGAAAAAAGAAAGTTCCCAATGGTAACATTTACTTGTTTAAATTTGTTTTCTCTGTCTGGGATTGAGCTGTCAATATTTATTTTTTTTTAATAATAGCTAATCGTGGCTTCTCAATTGGAATTGGTGATGTAACCCCTGGGCAGGGCCTGCTAAGGGCAAAGTATGAGCTCCTGAATGCTGGCTATAAGAAATGTGATGAATATATTGAAGCTCTGAACACTGGCAAGCTACAGCAGCAGCCTGGTTGTACTGCAGAAGAGACACTAGAGGTAAAATTTTTAATTTGTATCACCATACATTGAGAGGAGAGACTTCCTGAATATATTCATGTAGATTGCATAGTTCAGAGTTGTCTTTTGAAACATAAAAATATACGCAGATAGTGTCCACATGTACGCAACTTTAGCTGAGTCTACTTAGGCTTAATGTTTAGATGCTTGTATGCTAAACACTAACCGAGATCCTCCCTCCCTGCCTCCTGGCTGGATATATTGGGGTGACATACAAGAGAAAAAAATTACATAGGTAATTGGAATGGGGTTAATTACTTTTATCAATATTTGCTACTTTAATAAAAAGCAATAAAGAACCTAATCTAAGAAGCAAAACATGCCTTTAGTTATAGAACTATTTATATGCAAGTGCGTTCTTGCCCCTTATTGAGGCAAAAGGTAAGCGGACTTCTGTTATGCTGGGCTTTTTCTTTCTTCTGTAGAAATTTTGATGAAAAGCAATGAATGTTGCCCAAAAGCTTACAGACGGGGACTTAATGAAGTCAGCTGAAGAACACACTTTTGATTTTCTATAATGGCTTTATACATTTGTCATCTTGGCTAGTCAATGACTAATTTTTACCTTTAAAAAAAGTAGAAAGCAAAAAAAATCTCAGCAGTAGCAACAAAAAAAAAAACAGAAAAACCCACCCTGTGATGTGGGTGGGCCACAGCTGTCTGGTTTGAAGTGGCACTGAGGCTGAAAGAAGCGTCTTTCAGTCTTTTCCACTTTTCCTCTTTTCAGACACCAGTGCATGTCCTAGAATATTTTTTTAATGAAGTTGTGTTCTTAACAATTGGAGGTACCAGCATTGTACTCTCTGAAAGCAGTCCAAAAATACACTTTTTTTTTTTTTTTTGGTGGTAATCTTTCACACAGTGCAGCAACACTTAGAGCTTAGTTCAGTACTCAGTTTAGCTTAAGTTGGTGCTGCTGACAAAAGAAGTTGTCATGTCCCTGGATACACCTGTCTTAGCCGAGCAAAGACTTCTTGTGCAGCCAACTGGAAACTTATCCAAGTTAAAAGTTAAACTTGTTTTACTCAAAGCAATGTCTAGATCTCTTTCTCTCTGGATTTTTGAATTCCCTCTGACTACTGAAGGTATTGCTGGCAAGTGGTAGAGTACTGTTTGTGTGTGGTGTTTTTAACAAATGCTGAATCTCTGAAATCTTGGATTTCAGGCCTTAATCCTTAAAGAACTCTCTGTTATCAGAGATCATGCTGGCAGTGCCTGTCTCCGAGAACTGGACAAGAGCAACAGTCCTCTTATCATGGCTCTCTGTGGTTCTAAAGGTAGGCATAGCTAAGCTTTAGGACTAGATTGTTTGCTCCATCACTGTTCTCAGAATTCTGCCTTTAGGGCTTGTTTTGTACAGTCAGTTGTGCAAGTATTAAATTCAGTTACATTACTAAATTTCATTTGCATTTCTGACTTCAAGTGTCTATATCGCATGCAAAAATCAACTGGAAATGATATATTAAGATTTGGAACTAATATTTCAGCCATTCACTACTTCATTTTTGAAGGACTGCCTGCTGTGTAGTAAATAGGGGTTTTTTTATACTCAGATTCTTAGCTGAGCTTTCCTTTGTTTCCAGTGACACTTTGAAGAAGTCATTTAACTCTTTGCCTTTATTTATCTGTCTTTAATAAATTGTGGAAAGCTTCGGGGTGACATTTTGTATTTCTGAAGAAATGCTAAAATCTAAGGAGAAAGATACACTAAGTGTATAATTTGGGGTACAAGGGAGGCATGGTTTGCAAACATGGTCAGCAAATAAGACTCCTGAGTTAGTGACTTAATTCGCTGGGACTTAATTTTTTCTAGAAATCTTGGCAGACACTGAACCCTTCATAAAAATATTGTTAAAATATGTTTATTGAAAAAATCGTGAAGCAAAATACATAGCTTGGGATCATGGGTCACATAAAACAATCCGTAATACAAGCCAGGATAATACAAGGACTGCAGTCAAATAGTGGTGATGTGGATGTCTGTGACCCAAGGAAAAACACCTTAAAAGGAATTGTTAGTTATATTGTAGACTAACTTATTTGTCAGTCTCTGCATAAATGGTGATATTTACAGGACAAGTAACAGAAAAGCCTCAGAAAACTGCTGCAGTTCTAAATGTGTTTCTGATGAATTACAAAGCTAAATAATATATCTTTATCAAAATGAAGACAGCTTATCAGAAGAGCACTGAATTCATCTTTTATGAGTGAGGTGTGTTTTTTCTGTTTATTGTTGTTGTTTTTTTTTTTTTTCTTTTTTTCTTTCCAGGTTCCTTCATTAATATATCCCAGATGATTGCTTGTGTAGGTCAGCAGGCTATCAGTGGGTCCCGAGTTCCTGATGGATTTGAGAACAGATCTTTACCTCACTTTGAGAAGCATTCTAAGGTAATTCTGTAATTGTACACTGTACACACTTTACATTGTACACACAAAGTGTACACTGTAAAGAAAAGTGAAACAAATTGCCTTAAACTATTCTGAGAAGGATGCATGACAGGATGTGTTGTCATGACATGGTGAAGGAAAAGAATCACATCTGATGAATGTAAAATTATTTCAGTGTGATTTGGGAGTTAACAGTAGTGTTGTGAATGGCCATAGGATGTCTAGGTAGATGGAATTTTTACAGCTAAGCCTTCCTTAGACCTTTCTAACTTAGTAAAACTAAGGTAAGTCTCATGATACATTTTTGGTTCTCTTCAGAGTCCTAAAAATAACTTGTTAAACTATTTGTCTTGCATTCTGTTTCGTTGCACTATGACTTTTCAGGACAACTGCTGGGTGTGTCTTGGCATCTTCAGAAGACAAAACATGCTAGATAAACCTTTCTGGAGTCTGTTATTTTAATTTTTCCACTAGGGCAGATTGATATGATGGGCTACTCTGAATGTTTTGTGTATTGAGTTCTGTTCTACATGAAGCAATAAGGAGTCTCAGACACTTCTTAAGACATTTCAGTGAGATTTTTTTTTTAAACTATCTGAAATCTAATCAGTAGAGAAAGTTCTAGGTACTAGCTATCAGTCTTGTTAGCATGTTAGATAACTCAAGTGTCAAATGGTAGCCATGACACTTGCATTTGTCACTAAATGTCCAAATTTCAACTTCTAAGTTCAGTAACATCGTCTCCCTCCTGAATAAATTAGAGGAAATTAAAGTATTTTACTTTACGGGTTAGAGACAGTTAGATTTTTAACTTCAGCTTTTTTACTGATTTAGAAAGCGCTACCTGTTAAATAACAACAAAAAGCAATCTGCAAAGACAAACCTCTTTGTAGTCTATACATTGTTCTATGTGATCATGGAGGCAGTTTGGTATTATTTGGCTTCAAGGGATGCCTGTGTAAAGTTCATTGGCCAGCAGCCTTCTCAGCGGTGAGAGCAAACCATTCAAAAGTATTGGTTACTTACCTACCTCCAGGCATCTTGTTCTGGATTCCTTAGTCTTCAGCACTGCAAATACCTTTGCTGTACTATTGCAAAATGAACGTTCTTGTTACCCTTTTAATTTTTGCAACTTCGTGGGAGGCCACAGTGTTCGAAGTCGTTGTAGTGTTTCCAAGGAATGGCTAGAAGCATGATGAGGCTTGTAGGAAACACTGTCTCTTAGATGGGTGTGGAAGACCTAGGCAAGGGTTTTGAAACCTTATGTTCAGATCTAAAATACAAACATTGAACTTCAAAGGTAAATGCAGCTGAAATGATTGGTCTGTGTTTGTGAATGTATAGGCCAGCTATCTGAAAGAATTTAGATGACATACAGTGTGTATTTCTGTAACGTGCACACGGAATGTAAATTGCATTGTAACCCTTTCCCCCCCCCCACTCTTCTCTGTAGCTCCCAGCAGCAAAAGGCTTTGTTGCTAACAGCTTCTATTCTGGGTTGACACCCACTGAATTTTTTTTTCATACAATGGCTGGTCGAGAAGGTCTGGTTGACACAGCTGTGAAGACAGCCGAAACTGGATATATGCAGGTAACTGTCAGTGGAGGGAGGGGTTTATCAGCCTTGCAACAGGAGGATATTTCTTACGTGCATGCCGAGGTGAGGGAGAAGTGTGTACGTTGTGCATCTGCGTTTGTTTTTAACGTAACAGAGTAACTTATACTGTGCAATACATGACTCTGCTCGAGCAGACATGAGGGTTTTAAACCAGACCTCAGGCAGTGGTACAGTAACATGCTTGTATTAAGCTGTTTGTCCTTGAAGATATTCAGTGGAATTATTGAGGACTACTTTCAATGTGGTGTGTGTTCCAAAAACCCACGGGAATGATAGAAGTTTTGTCCATACATTATGACACAGATTTGAGTTGTTAGTGCTTTTTCAGATACAATATTTCATCTACGAGAAACAATCCAAATCATGGATTTGTGTTATTTTAAAAAGACTTTCTGTATGACAGAAATATGCTAAAGCTCCCTTTCAGTATCTGCCGCCTTTATGTAACAGGCCCTTTGGCCACATAAGCTTGGACTTCAAGTTCTGTTAGGTGTTAGTGTCTTTGTCTGCATCCCCTGTGAAAACAAACGTACCTCCAACAAATCTTCTTACTATTAGGGGCAGGCTTGAGGCCTCAGTGAAAATATTGAAGTAATATTTTAATTATAGTCCTCTTCCCAGTGTAACAGGTAGTAGAAAAGATAACTTGGGGCTGAGGACACATTCAGAGATGCACAAGTAACTCTACAAAGACTGAAATTAATTCCTGTTGGGGTGGGTGACTAATTGGACCATTTGTCTCCCAAAGTAACAGAATGTTTGCATGTGTGTAGGTATATACAAACATAAGTAAAAATAATAAACAACCTGCAAAATATTTTTCTTCATGAACTTTCAGCCTAAGTGAATACATTGTAGCACTTGGACTTTGGAATTTTAAAAAACCCAACAACATTTGTTTCATCTTACCTTTTTCCACAGTGAAAAGAATTTCTAATTTATGTTCTTTAGAGAGCTAAATTCCTTTCATTGTACAATGAAGTCTATCTTTCAAGTAAAAGCCTTTTTAATCACTAATGTTTAGATGAGGTGAAGGAAGGAAGAAGTAGTAAGGGGATTTACCAGTACTGTGTATTAATAAGAGAAGTAGCTAACACTGTAAGAAAAATAGCATCTACTGGCTGTGACGGTTGAGCTCTTCTGTTTTTTTTGTCAGTGAAAACAATTGTTGACTGTTTTTGCTTCCAAAAGTGAAAACTGTTGTATCCCTTGAGAAATAAACCTGATTGGAAGAATATTAATATTCTGCCAAAAACAATGACTATAGTAGATTTCTGCAGCTTAGCATTAAGTTTTCTATATGATAGAATTTCTAAATGTGGATATTTCTGCTGTTGTTTTAAATTTTATTATTGTTGGCTTTCATGTTCTGGGGAATGTACAGTAAAACCCTAGAGATAATGTATGACTTAAAATAGATTTTCGTACCTGTAATCAGTGTCAGTTTTATTTTCCAAGTCCAGTTTCTATGCTTTTTGCAATCCCAATCAATAGCTGTTTTTAAGAAGATCCCATTTACTTTCCTTGCACTTCCTTTTTTTTTTTTTTTCCTCCAGAGACGGCTGGTAAAATCACTTGAAGATCTTTGTTCGCAGTATGATTTGACAGTTAGAAGTTCTACTGGTGATATTATACAGTTTATTTATGGAGGAGATGGTTTGGATCCTGCAGCTATGGAAGGGAAGGATGAACCGCTGGAATTCAAGCGAGTTCTAGACAATATCAGAGTAAGGATTACTGAAATCTTTGTTGGAAGTGTGAAAATACTATCAAACACATAGGAGGAAGTAATGAATTATGGGGAGAATTGTTTCAGTTGAATAATTTATTTTTAAATTACCTTTTTTCAGTGTTCCCTGTCAGTTGTTCAGCTTGTGTATGCAAAGAGTTGTAGATTTATTTTTTTTAACGTTTGAACAGGGCAACTAGGACTAATTTGTGTATAAGCTGTGAATAACAGAATTTTCTTCTGTACTTCAACACAGTTCTAGGGCTAATATCCTACTCACCAGATAAATTACTACTGTCTTAGTTGGGTACTTGGTTGGACTTAGTACACCAAGTAATTCCTTAATAAATCAAGACTTGCACGTTCTTTGTGTTGAACTGCTTCTTAGGTCAGAGGCCTGATGTGTTGTTGAATAGCTCTGGACGTACTGTGATGTTTGAAGAATGATATTTTTTGGATTTGGTTGTTTTTCACTCTCCCCTGCCCCAAAATAAAAGCCTTTTGCTCAAATGACTATTTAGATTTCTGTAATGTGAATGTAAGAAATTGATAAAATTAGAAATGTCTGTGTGTGTATACCTTCAGATTTACTTCAGTAAGTAGAAGTGTATATGGACCTTCTCTTCACAATAGTCTGATAAAAAACCCAAACCCAGGTGCTATTAATTGTATGCACCTATAGTCTGTGTCTTTACAGTGAGATTTTTGTGCATATGTTTTATGTGAAGAAGTCATTTTTTTTCCCTCTTAAGGCTGTATATCCATGCCGAAGTGAACCAGCTCTTAGTAAAAATGAATTGGTGTTAACATCTGAGTCCATCATGAAGAAGAATGAATTTCTTTGCTGCCGAGACAGTTTTCTGCAGGTAATTATGTCACTTCCTTATCACACTGTGACTAACTTTTCCTTATAAATGAAGAAAGTGAGATAAAATGATTTTGCAATGTCCGAATTTTATGCGTTAGTAGCAGGAGTAGTAGTTTGCTCTGTAGTATATTTCTGTACATTTAGGAGGCAGTGGAGCAGGACTAGTAATTTTAATTCTTGTTAGGTTAGTTTTTCACAGTTACCACAGGAACAATTTCTCTCCATAGCAAGGTGATAGAGTAATTACGTGCGTCCCCTGGGATGTCAGAAATGAAATAATACTCATTGACTCTGAGACTCAATGCTAGTGGTTTCTTACTAATAACCCATTATTATGCATATGTTTTGATATTGTCAACTTTCTGAATAACTGTTCTTACTCGTTTGCTTGTTTCCCTCTAATGGAAACACCAGCTATACACTCGCACCTATTTACCTTGCTTTCCTGTGATACTAACCCAACAAAAAACTATCGTCATATGAAGTGCTTTGCTGGACAGGGCTTATCTTCTGGGGAGCACTTACATGTCTTTTAAGGATGAGTGAAGGTTCAAATAACTGTTTGCCCTCTGAATTGTAAAAGTCAATTTGCTTGGAAGAGCAATTTTAATATTTATGAGAGCAGCCGCACTTAAGACCACTTTGGCAGACCATGATAAAAGCTGTAGAATTAAGCTGCCTGTGGACACATAAAGTTGTTACCTTGATGAATCTTCCGATTACTGACAGTGACGAGAACATTAATTAGTGACCTGCTTTCAAAGGGTTGTTGTTTTTTTTTTTTAATCGATCGGAGTACGGCAGAACAGAAGGTGACAAAACTAGGAAGCAGTTGTTTATAAACTTGATTTGTAATTCTGTTGCCAGAGCAGAGTTGAAAAAATATTTATATCCATACTTGAAATATGCTGTAAATCTTAACTGCATCTCTGAAAGAAAAAATATGCAATATACTAATATCAAAGTTTGCAGATGAAGCTGTTCTTTGAAGTGTACATCTTTTTTTAATCATATCGGGGAAAATCTAAATAACCACTATTAATTTCAGAACCACAGATATGGCTACATCACCTTAATGGTAATTAGCTTAACTTAAGATTGTTAAGTTTTAGATACTGTTACATTTTCTTCTTTCCTTTTCTTTTTCTGTTCATCCTTGAAGACATTAACTGAGACAGGTTATGAAAAATATAATGAGGTAATTGTAGCATGTGTGTGCACTGTGTGAGCATTAATGTTAGTGCTTTTTAGCTAAAGATGTGTGTATAGTGCTAAAGTAACTGATTAGCATATATACATTACTGCTTGTTCAATTACAATGTAGATGTTCATCACAAAAATTTACCCAATTACTTTTTAATGGTGAAAACCATGACACTTTAATACCCATAGTTAAATCTGAGGATTTTGAGGAAGCTTTCTTTTAGTGCATGCTTTTCTAAAACTGAATCTTTCCACTTTTAGGGATATTAGCATATTTTTCTGAATTATTTTTTTTCTATCCCTTCCTCCACTTTTCCCTTCCAGAACAGAGATATTTCTTACTGCTGCTATTTTACCAGGAGGTTCCTATAATGGGCTTATCCATCTCGTCCAGAAAACAGCATATCTGAATATACTTTTTCAAACAGACTGGCATTCACTCTGCCTGCAGTGGTGGGAATTCAACTGATGGAAAAGCAGATTGTTGGCTGGCACAGTTTCAGTTGTTAATATTCTAGCGTATTTGAGTGTACTAACATAAAGGTGAAGGGAAACTTTCGGATTTTTCTTAGTGAAATTGGGAAAATCTTTAGAAACTCTCGCAATTAAAAAAAAAAAATCAATCATTTTTCTGTGGGTTTTTTGGAGATGGTAGAATACGAGTACTGTGGAGTGTGGTGTGAACAGCACACATCCAGCCAGCGCTGGCACGTGTAGACCTGACATAATGGGTCTGCCTGGACTTGAATGGTTTATTACTGAATCGTGGGGATTGCCTGCGCCACTCTGTTTCAGTGGGCTTCTTCACTGTGAGGATTCCTACGTTAGCAGCGAGCGCTTCATGTGTGTAAGTGATCCCACTAGCCTAAGTGCTGGGAAACACGACACAAACACCTGGGTGACTGGGCTTTATACCCTGGCCTGCTATTTTGACTAAACATCAGTTCCGTAAGAGCTGATAAGGCCCACATTGAGCCAGATCTTAATGAATCAGCTTGGTGCCTTTTTGTTGAACAAGTCCAGACTAAAAGACTTTATAGGTTTAGCCTATGTGAAAGAACCAGGAGTTTCTTCCTCTGGAAGTTGCATAGCTATGCTCACAGGGGACAGTGTTGCACTGAAGATAACTTCGTAGGGGCAGACAGTCTCAGCAAAACGTGAGCTACATTTTCTTTCTGTTTGTAGCATAAATTAATCCATAGTTTGGATAAACTGCTAGCAGATAGTTGAAAGTTGCGAGGAATAGTGCATGAATAAAACTTTTGACAATAAAAAATAAATCTCTTCAGAGATTTATCTTCTGTTTCTCACCTTGCTTTTTTGGCTCTAGTGCATGGGAGTAGCTTATCATTTGAGCTATTTTACAATTCAGAATGAAACATAACAATTGAATTGATTTAGTATGTTAGAGATTGGTTTGGTTTGGGTTTTTTTAACATATTTTGGTACTCAGGGACTGTCAAAGAGGCTAAATTGATAATAAATAGTTTGCCATAATGCTTTTTGCAGTCCTATGCTGTTTTGGTCTTAGGTCTGCACTGTTGTGGACTTTCTCCCCATGACCACGTGAATAAATCTTCAGCCAGTATGACAACTCCTTTTGAGGAGGTGGTGGTGTGGTTATTATTACTGTCCCCAGGTTTCATGTGAATAGGTGAAAAGAACTTAGTCTTCAGTGTTGTGGAGGGAGCAGTGTGTGTTACACCTGTCTTTTTCCCCTTCTACTCCTCCCTTCCTGCCTCTCGACAAAAGCAGCATCTTTCAAGATAGAATTACTTTTAAAGTTTCTCTCTCTCTTGT
>VWZZ01006664.1:173981-201282 GCA_013399095.1 Psophia crepitans
CCCCAGTGAAGTACATCTTGAATCTCTGAAATCTGTCCAGGAGGGGTCCTTTACATACTACTTCTCTTGTCATAGTCTTTCCACTTTGACTTACTTGAAACACTGAGAAATGAGCAAGAATGTGTTTATGTCAATCCACATAGTTGAGGTTTTTTTTATTATTGGTTTTTTGATGGTAGAATCCATTTCAGTAAGTGGTGGGTAGGAAGGAAGGATCAACCGAAGTCCAATCTCTTCTAAGTTTTCAGTACGTGCTCAGGAAGGATGCTTTTATTCAGGGTGGACCATGTTCCTCCTGTACTGCTGCTAATTTGTGGTTACACAAGAGGGAATCTAGTTTGCTAAATTCTAGTGTGCGTGTGTGTGTGTCTAAGTTTTGATGTTCCTCTCTTCATATTGTGCATTGTTTATTTATTATTGTAAACGTTCCATTTGGAGCTCTAAGCAAATAACTTACTGCCAAAGATGTCAATATGAAGAACATGTCTTTGCTTACTGTTTTAATGTAATTTCAGGAAATTAAAAAATTCATTAAAGGTGTTTCTGAGAAGATAAAAAAAACAAGGGACAAGTACGGCATCAATGACAACGGTACAACAGAGGTAAATAGTTTCAAGGGGGTAATTCTGTAGTTATTTTAAATTTTCATAAACTATTGCTTTTCCAATTGTTCTGTTCTCTTTTCAGCCGCGAGTTTTGTATCAGTTGGATAGGATTACTCCAACACAACTAGAGAAGTTTCTAGAGACTTGTAGGGACAAATACATGAGGTAAGGGTTTCTCTCAATTTATCTCCTCCCCTCAATTCAATATTTATTGTTTTGTTTGCAATCTATGAGTGTATTTTGCTTTTTATACTGTGTGAGTGTTGGTTCTATTGTGAATGCGATACAAATAAATAGTAAGAAACAGTTGGCCCCCATGACAGAAATATTGCAAGGCAAAGGTAAAATGCAAAAAAACCCCATCAAAACAAAAAAACCAAGATTGCAACTTATGCTCACCTGCGTCAAACCGGTATTTTTTCTTTTTTAGAACAACTCATGTATGTTGAATTCTTAACTATGTTCAAGTGATGACCAGTTATTAGGATTACTTGCTTATGTTTGTCTTAAGCGTTCTTAAGCATGGATTGCTACTTTACTGTAGTAGGTTGTTTTAGCCCGGTGTATTACACTGATCTGACAACTGAAAAAAGGCACCTTTTGGAAAGGAGCTAATTGATATGATGATTTTTTGGTTGTTTTATAGATAATTGTCACTTTAACAGAAAAAAACTCTCAGCTGGGATTTGAGCAATTTCTGGGTAGATAGGATGTGACTGTAAAGAAATCTCTAAATTATAGTGAAAACAATAACCTCTACTTAAATAATTTGGGTTTACAATCACCCAGAATTAATTCCTTTAGATGCTACAAGCTAAATCACTGTTAAAGAGCATTTTTATTTGGTAAAAGCTCATCAAGGCAAATGCAGGAAGCTGCTACAAGTTAGGTTGATTTAGAAAGTGATACTGTGCCTTTAGTTTGGAGGTTGTATTTGCTCTAGAAAAGCAGGTCAGCTTGCACCCTGTGCAAGCTGAAGAATGCTAACTGGAGGATCCAAATAGAATTGTAGGGGAGAATGTAAACCACCCCTCACATCCCATTTTGAGATCATATAGTGTAGTGGTCTTTGTCTTTTTTTGTCTTGTAAGAACAAGCAGTTCTCAAAGGGTATACATTTTGGAAAGGGGCAAATGTGGGAACGGGCCCGTTACGTGCATAACTTGAAGGGAAAGTAGGTCATCAGTATAGGGCATTTGAATAAGATGAAAACAAGAAGGTGTTAATATATGGATTTTGTTCTGATTCAAAAGTAATCTGCATAATAATTTCTTAAAGATGATGTAATAAAAGTCTCTTGTGCTTAAATGTGTAAAGGGGAGTTTTGGATATGTTAGCATATGGGATTTTCCTGAATGGGGAATCTTGAATCTACTGCTTGATGCTTAGGAGGAAGAGGACAAGCGTTTTGTTTTCTGTTATAGATGTTATACTGGATCTGTGGAATGCCTGTATGACAGGGCATTTTCTTGCCTTGCATGAGATCAGTGTCTTGAGTAGTGGTGACTTTTTAACCTCTCTCCTATTAGTTTAATAAAAAAAAAAAAAAAAAAGCCCACAACACAAACACATTTCTTGTTTATCTACCAGAATAGTTTCTGTCTTTGCTTGCTTAGGACTTTTTGAGTTCTGTGTCTCTTTATCAGGGCGCAGATGGAGCCTGGTTCTGCAGTGGGAGCTCTTTGTGCGCAGAGTATTGGTGAGCCTGGCACCCAGATGACTCTGAAGACTTTCCATTTTGCTGGCGTTGCTTCAATGAACATTACTTTGGGTGTGCCAAGAATCAAAGAAATCATTAATGCTTCAAAGGCTATTAGGTACTAACATTGTGTTGCGCTGTTTTCTTTTTCCCTGTGCTTAAGTGAAACCTGATGGATAAATTTGCAATATGCAATAGCAGTTCCTTGTCCTCAGTAATATACTAGACAACATTGAATCCATGGAATACCCAAACAAGAAAAAGCTCATGTCTTTGCAACTCGGTGATGCTTAGGGCCAGAAAAGAGACCAAGTTTGGGGATTTTTTGAAAATCGAATGAATGTGAAGTGGTTACTTACTAAGTTTAATATTTTGTTAGGTGTCTGATATTGTGAAACTTACTGGTGTTTAGCAGTAGCTGAAGCATACATATTCCTAGGTATCCATGAAACCATACTTAAATAGTACTAGAATAGTGTACACCGGGAAAACAGTCATGAGTTGTTGTTATAATCTTATGTGTAGTGGCTTGTTTTTACCAGTGTGAAGTATGTCAGCAGTAATTTTCTTTAAATATATCTGAGGAAGCTGAAGGTATCTTATTAAATATTGCTCTAGATGATGAGATAGGTTCCATAAGGCAAATTCCCATCTGTCATCTAGCTGAGCAACTTGCTAACCGTTTTGTGTGTGTGTGTGTTTGTTCTTTGTAGTACTCCTATTATAACAGCACAGTTGGATAAAGATGATGATCCTGATTTTGCCCGTCTGGTTAAAGGAAGGATTGAGAAAACTTTATTAGGAGAGGTAGGAAAAATTGTATTATTGCTAATGCTTTAAATGTAAACATTAGCCAATTGCTGTGGGGCATTTTAACCATTTTCACGTGCTATTTTGTCTGTATCTCTTAAAGATTTCAGAGTATATTGAGGAAGTGTTTCTTCCAGATGATTGTTTCATCCTAGTGAAGCTGTCTTTAGAGCGCATTAGACTACTGAGATTAGAGGTGAGTTGTTCAGTTCTTATACAGAACATGCCTTGGGTAAGGTCCAAATGGTCTCTTAATCCTGTGTCAAACAGAAATCAGACTAGTGGAAGTTAAAAAAAAAAAGAAACTGAAAAAAGGCTGTCCTGTGGCTATGTTAGATCTGGAATTTTTTTCCCTTGTAAAGTGGGTAATTTTTCCTTTATTTGGAAGTGAGAGAACATACATTCATTTCTTGGTGTCTTGCTAAGTACAAGGATGTCATTTCTGCCTGTCAGTTAACATATAGGCTGGTACCCTGAACATGGAGGGGTAGTATTTCATGTGATGTGTAAGAGGAACAATTTTTGTTTATTTTTCTGCTTTTTTATATTCTGTTAAAAGACTGCTGCATGTATTTGAGCAGATTTGTATATGTTGAGATAGCCTGATGTTTGCTGGCTGACTTTTGCCACAGGTGAATGCAGAAACTGTGCGTTACTCTATTTGCATATCTAAACTCAGAGTAAAGCCTGGGGATGTTGCTGTGCATGGAGAAGCAGTTGTATGTGTGACCCCTCGTGAAAACAGCAAGAGTTCAATGTATTATGTATTGCAGTCCCTGAAGGAAGAACTACCAAAGGTAAAGACAAAGACTGTCTCATGCTTTCGTGGGAGGTAATCAGTAATAATATTTTGGGGTTCTGTGGTGGGAAGACAAAATTATTCTTGTCAGTACTGACAGTGAAGATAGTCTGAATGCCTAACTCTTTAGATTGTGATGCTACTGCTTTACAGTTGAAACTAAGCCTCCATTACTAATCTTTATAAATAAAACTGAAGCGTCCCTACTTTCCTTACAACATGTACTGAAGCATTCAGTGAGAAGCAGTAGTATGAATAGAATAGAATAGAATCATCGTTACATCTTCTTCCAGCTGCATCTAAAATTGGACCACATGACAGTATCTGGCATTTTTGCAGCTTTCTGTGAGGAGACTGTCTGCTTTGGATTTTAAAAGTACTCCTAAGTGCACCTTATTATTGGCAGGATGTCCTTTCAGTTGTGTGGATCTACCACTGTTCAGAGACCCAGGTCTGCGCATGAGGATGTTTGGCATAAAATACAAAATGTGGGTACTGAGTAAGGTTTATAGTACAGTGTGAATGTCACATATGCACTTGTGTCTTTCAGAGCAGGAAATACTATTTCATGTGTGTTTAATGGAGCATTTACCCAAAAGAATGGAGCTTCTAAATAGATTTCAATAGTGGTAAGGGTTTCCCTTCTATACTGCATTACAGTACACATCAAAGTTACCAGGCTTTTTGTTTTGTGAAGGTTGTAGTGCAAGGTATACCAGAGGTTTCCCGAGCTGTCATTCATATTGATGAACAAAGTGGAAAGGAAAAATACAAACTTCTAGTTGAAGGTGATAATCTACGAGCTGTTATGGCTACTCACGGAGTGAAAGGAACAAAAACGTCCTCTAACAACACTTACGAGGTAATGTTCCAATGGGTACTGTGGGTTTTTCCTCATAGCATCTTTATTACAAGTGCTTGTTTGTGCTCAGATGCAGCAGCTGGTACCTAATCAAGCCTGATTTCACTAATAGTTGTCAGAATGCATTAACACAAGAGAATAATTCGACTGGCAGCACTGTTCACTTCAAATAAGCTTTTTCTAAAAATATTGTTAAAATGGAGAAATGCAAAAGGGTACGAAGGGCAATGGAATATTACCTGATGTCAGATGGTATTTGTTCTAAGAATATACTTTCTCCAAGCATTTGGGTCTTTCACTAATCTACCATAACCTCTTGTGTAGGTAGAGAAGACACTAGGAATTGAAGCTGCCCGGACAACCATTATCAATGAGATTCAGTATACAATGGTAAACCATGGTATGAGCATTGACAGGAGACATGTTATGTTGCTGTCTGATCTAATGACTTACAAGGTTTGTACTATGCTTTTTCTAAATGTTACACTGGCATGTTTATACAAATAAATTTGACCATGTTTGAGAAGGATGAGTGAGCTAGAGAGACGGAAATCGGTTATAGGTTTCAAGAATTGTGAGTTATACTGACCAAATGCTATTGTTTGTGTATCAAGCAAAATGCTCAATTAATCTAGTTCTTGGGAGTGGTGGGAGAGAAGGTTTATTGTAGATGAAAACAGGCTGATACAATGAGCAGGGAATCATCATTTCACATTGGAAATGGGAATCCTAAAAATTACGGTATGAAAATCAACTGTGTGGGTAACCATGCATGCAATTTAAGGCTTGCTGTGCAGAAAACCACGTGGGGTGTGGTTCATAGCAGCTGCGCTGTATATAAGAGTCAAAGGATACAGACATTACAAATAGAATCAGATTACATGTAGAGTATGAACACTCTTCCAGAACTTGTTTGTAGAAAATCTTATCTGTTCGTCATTGATTGACTTTCTCTTCTTCACATCCGATATGTTTTTCTAGATTTGAGTACACTCAATGAAGTGAGATTTTCCACTTTGGCTGCCAGAGCGCAAGGGCTTAAGTTGGGTAAAATGGATGAAGGAGTTCAGACTGCTCCCAAAACTGTAGGGCTTTGTTGTACTGGGCTGCAGCAGTGCCCAGGGCTGGCTGTGCGGAGCTGCAAGACAACAGTGGAAAAGGGCATGAGAGTGCAGTGTCTTACACTTGTTGGGCTCTGCGCATGCATTTTTTTGTCTGTACTTCTGACTTGTGCTTCTGTGCTCAGTCTGTTATAATCGGCATGTTTGTTACAAATAGAGGCAGAAATAAACCAAGTTAGTTTAGAAAGTTAATTACTTTTTGTTCGTTCTGGAGAATGAAAAAATGAAGATGTAACATCTTCTGTAATCTCCTGGCAGCTGAGGTCAGGTTTATCAGTAGACAATAGGCAGTAGCTTCAGCATAGTGCTCTCAGACCCCGCTAAAGTTTGTAGCTCAGCAACTAGTTTAAAATTGTGTGGTTTTTCTCATGGCCATGTTTTTTTTTTCTATTTTACCAATATTGTTACTTAAATCCATTAACTGTTTATTACAGCTGTGCAACATTTGTGTTGTTCACTTGATTTGCTGCTTCAGCAAACATGACTGACCTCCAGCCACTATTGTGATAGTCTGTCTTTGGGTTTTTCCATCACTCAAGGGTGAAGTGCTGGGCATTACAAGGTTTGGACTGGCAAAAATGAAGGAAAGTGTGTTGATGCTGGCTTCTTTTGAAAAGACCGCAGACCATCTCTTTGATGCTGCCTACTTTGGACAGAAGGATTCTGTTTGTGGTAGGTATTGCAAATTCTGTTGCAGTTTGTGGTCCTTGCCCAGCATCTGTAAACCTCTTCAAAGCATTGGCTTTTTGCCCTTGCTAAGTTTTCTGTTCAGCTTTACATGTCAAAAACTTCAGGTCTGAGGCTAATCCATGCTTCTTAGTCCTAGACGTTTGGTGGATGTTTCTCTCCTTAAAATCTCAATCAGAAATCTTGAAGTCAGTTGGACATCTGGTGTATGTCTCTTAAAGTAGACTTCTAGTAATACATCCTGGAGCTGTAACAGCTTGTTTGATGCTGATGAAACATAAAAATATGAATGTATTATGTTAAGGTTTACTAATTTGCATAGATTTCTAGGTGGTCTTAAAAATTATAGTCAATTTTAAACAGTGCTTTGTGGACAGTACTTTTTTTTAATTGCTGGTATCTGTTAGAAACCTTCATATTAATAGTTTGTATTTTAAGAAATCTGCCACTTTCTGGCTGTCCAGCATTCCATGTGAGTGCGATTTTCTTTTTTTCCTTTGTTTTTTGAATTATTATTTGCCCATGATTAAAGTAGAGATCCTATGGGAGACTGATTGCATCCTGGACAGTAAGGAAAAGATGTTTTCTCCAAGTCCTCTCTGAACTGGTAAAATCTTGGTTTGAATAATACAGAAGTGAAAGATCTTTTCATACTGCCCTCTATAGAAATTTTTAGTTCAAATAAGGAAATGGAAGGGACAAAAGTGAAAAATTGTTGTCTGTCTTCCAAAACTGAAGAGGTGATACTGGCTTGCTTCTGTGAAAAAGTGCTGGGCAACTGCCTGACCTGGGCATTGCTGGTTATCTCTGAATTGCTGTCAAAAGCGACTCGTAGACACTCATGGGTTTGCGTCTCCAGAGCAGAAAAAAATTATAAATGTTGCGAGGAAAAAAAAAGAAAAAAGAATACATACCCAAAATGAACTATAGGTGCTGAACTGAATGGCATCTCAGATCAGTGCTTCTCCTGAATGTGGGTGTAGTTGTAGACCATATGGACTTTGAATCCCTTTTGTCTTGTAAGATGCTTCCCCCTGCCCAAAAAAATGGGGAATAGCAGATTGCTGCTTTGGCTACAGAAAGACACACATTTTCTTTTGAGAACTGCTGATGCCAGCTTTCAGCGGGCAGAGTGGGTTGAAACTAGGGCAGAGGAGTGCATCCAGTTCCAGCAGCATCCGCTGGATGCTCAAAGCAGCATCAACAGGAGGTGCTACTATCTGCAATGTCATTTAGGAGGAATTGGTCTGGAAGGGGCATGTCAGAAATAAACTCTGCAGTAAGAGCAGTGTGACTGACTTAATCTCTACCTAGCTTCTTCCAGCTGCAAGCGAGAGCAACTGTCAACCAGATGCTTAGATCTGCAGTAGATTATAACTGGTGCTGCTACGAGACATTACACGGGAGGAGTCTTGGATGGTCATTAGAGTGGAGCGTGCAGTTCTTCTGCCATCAACAGCATCATTCCCTTCACCTGTCCGATCTGATTGCCATTGGCCTCTAGTATACATTAGTCTGAGCAGATACATAACACACGCTTGGTTGTTACAGCAGGGTGTTCTGTCCAAACATCTCCTGCGATACGTGATTGCTGTCTGGTGCTGCCAAACAATTACTTTGTCCATGAGGCAAAAGGCGGGTGGGGAGGAAGGGCTTCTAGCTGTATTTATCGAAGTACTGTAAGGGGAGAAGGATTCCTAAATGCTCAGTGCAGTTTCTGTGGTTCTGAGGTTGGCTCAGCTTGAAAGGTTATTGTGTGAAACCAGCTAAGTTTTACACTGCTAGGTGATAGAAAGGTATTTCCTTTGTCCATTGTAATGTGCATGCTGTAGGGGCCTTAATGTACAGTAAGTGACTCCTAGGAATTCTGTTTTGCGCAAGATTCTGAAGTGTATAGTGTTGGAAAACCTGTAGTAGAAAGTCAGCAATGGTCTAAGAGCAAAAAATAAAGAATCTTCATTCATAGACATTTAAATTACCATTCAAATCTTGCCAGAATTTCAAGCAAATTTATTTCATTCTTTGTGTATTCAAAGGTACAGCTATTTATTGTTATTTTCTTAAACATTTATGTGAAGGACAATATTCTTATACCCCTGAGAATGTGCAAAAGTGTCATTTGGATCGTAACAGTATGCTGAGAAAAAACCCACTGGTATCTGATAGCTTGCTTTTAATGTGGAATGTTCTCTGGAAAAGTTGTATGTCTCAGTAGATTTGGAATAGAAATGCATCGGCACATTGCAGTGATAAATGTTAGAGGTCTCAAAAATAATAGGGACGGACTAAATGTTTCAATTCAAAACAAGCACATTTTGAGTCACTGAAATGCAAAACCTGGTATAGCTGAGTACACTCCTTCCACTGGATTTCTAGGGGTTTCAAGGGAACTTGGCCAGATTTGCCTGAAGTCTTAGCACTGAGTTGGAGAGTGAACATTTTTAAAGTAACTCTGGCTTGCATCTTCTGCTGTTGGCAGAGTGGAGTGTGTCTTCTCTGAAAACAAACCCTCTGAAGCTCTTTCATAGCTGGAGGAGGTGTTTAGGTTAGGTTGAATTTTTCCTGACTAGAATTTAAATAACACAGATCAAACAACGTACTGATCTGATGACTGTAACGTTTAACTTTATCTAGTGAAGAGACCGTTGTCTTTACAGGTGAGGTTCCAGGAGGTTTGATAGGCAATGTATATGGTAATGGGCAAATTAAAATAGTTCTGTAAATCCTTACGCTTCAAAGGCTCAACATGTTTGATGTATTTTTTTTCTTCCCTAGGTGTTTCCGAATGCATCATCATGGGAATCCCAATGAATATTGGAACGGGACTTTTTAAACTGTTGCACAAAGCAGACAAAGAATCAACCCCTTCCAGGAGGCCTCTCGTATTTGATAATAATGAATTTCATATTCCCATTGTTACATAGCACTTGGACGTAATACAACACAGCAAAACAAATAGCAAGAAAACATTTAAATTAAGAAATGCGTAATATGAGTGCTATGTGTCTCAATAACTGAATTGTTAAGTGAAATACTATCAAAAGAGTTGCCCAATTGTTTACCACCTTGTTGTTAGTACAGGCCCTGAAAGGAGAGGCCTCTCTGCACTAGAGTGGAAATAAATTTCAAGTGGATTTCAGCTGATAAAATTTTCATTTCCATCTCCTAGAATTAGATCTTTGTGTTAATGTCAGTGGGTGGAAGTTGTTACTAACTCCGTATTAGACGTGTATTCAGATGTGATTTAAAAATCCCAAAACTGCAAGAGAGCTCTCTGAGCTTGAACAGAGTGCATTTGGAAATGGTCTTTCAAGAGGAGCAGCAAAGGTCAGTCTGTAGCTGTAAAGAACAGAGACTTCAGAAAGCCAGAGCTGAGGCTCTGGTTAATTCATGCTGAGTTAAACGTCAGGAGTGCTGTTGGAAGTGTTTGAAATCTTTGCTCTTTGCTTATACTTTTAAAAAATGTTTTTCTTTTAACCCAAGTTATTACCTAGTAAATGCTTTTCCTCCCCAGGATTCTGCTTTGGGATGTACCTGCAAGAAGCTATAGATTGTAAAGCTGTTACTAAATTCTGAATAAGTACTAAATAAGAACATTACGAATTATAAATAGCTTTTCATATTACAGCAGCTGTTATACTGCTGGAATCTGTAATTTGCAGCGATCTTTGTTTTGGGGAAGTTTCATAACTGAGCAGGATCATCAGAACAACCTAGCTTTATTTTAATATATAAAGTAAAAATCAAAAGGGAAGCTGTTCTCATGCATTGCCATGAAATAATTTGAAAGAATGTTCATTTTTAGCCCACTGGAACAGTTTTCAAAATGAATATAGATTTTTAAGTTATTTCAGTGTAGTCTATTTAAATTTGGTGCTATGGAGAGAAAGTATCTTAGTAGGTTTTTTGTCAGCAGTGTTTGGATATTCAGTGTGCTCGTAACATGGGTCAAGGGTGGAGAGAAACCAAGAAAAGCTGAAGTTGTGCACTCATGAAGTAAAAGCAGGCTGCTGAAGGATCTGGCATTTGAAAATGAATGGGGTTTTGCTGCAGCTTGTCTTCATGTAGCAACCAAAAGCAAAGTGTAAGGCTGCATTCAGAGAATGTAAATCTGTTGGTTTAAGTCTTAAGGTGCCATTGTGTTTGTGTTTTAAATCATCCTCCATGGAGAAAAGATCTGATGTGAAATTCAACATAGCTATTCTCAAATTATTTTGTATTTTCAAAGCGATACTAAGATATACTTCTGCCTACATTTTGGCATGGTAAAGGTGGAGAGTGTAATGCATTTAGTATCTGCTTTAAAAGCCATATATCTTTTGCTGTCTTCCTTTTAACAACAGAAATTTTAGAATAAATTAAAATTGTCTTTGTGATCTCAGTGAGATTGCCACCTACTGATTTGCCCATCTAGAAGTCTAGCTCTGTTTCTCTTAAAGATGTAAGCGTAAGACAGGTAGGAGCCAAATGGAGAGAAAACCCGTAAGACTTTCCTGTGGATAAGTACTTTGTTTTATCATGGGAAGTTCTACTGAAACTGCTTGGTATTTTTGTGAATAAAGAACCTTCTGAAGGTGTAAATAGGTGACGTTTGTATTTTCTTTGTATTTTTCTTTTGTATTTTTCTTTTTCTTTTTTTGTAAATTTAGTGAAATGCGGCTATTTAAACGGTGGTTTTACTCTCTTGCATGTGTTAAAAGTCTTCAGTGAATTAATAGGTTATCATTTATAATATGACAATAAAAAGAGGCAGAGAGTAAGAAAATGTAAACCTTGTGTTTCTTTATTGATACCTTGTATTTGTGCATAATTCATTTATGGATGACCTAACCTCCATCTCCCTTATTTGCTTAGTTATTAGGACACTTGAGAATTATTGAGTTGAAGTCTCAGGTGTTTACAACCTAAATGACTACGTAATGTAAAACCTGTTTTGCTTAAAGTAAACATAAACATGCCTTGCCCTCTGAGCAGGCTATGCGCTTCCGAAGTATTTCGGCCGAAAATAGATTGTTTACAAGAGCATTCTGAATTAGTAATTATTGTTTGGGCTTTCTGTATGGTCAGTAAACAAATTAGTTGTTGGATTTGGCTCACTAGAAGCTTTTTTTAAGGATCAGTTTTAATGATCAAAGAAATGAAACTTTGGGCTGTTCCTTAAAGTTTACCTTTTAAATAATTTTCTGATCTTTACTGCAAGTTTCATTTTAAAAAAATAAGTAGTAATTTGCATGTTTTCCTCTATTTTTCTAGTTAATGTGCCAATTGAAATTATATACTAAATTAAATGTACATTTTCAAGAAATAATTTCATTTCTGGAAAATTAATGGATAATAATAGAAGCCCTGGAACAGAACAGCCCAGACAGCCAACGTGTCTTTGCATGGAAAAGCATCACCAGTTCATTTATGATCTCAGAATTGTTTGCATACTTACTACAGTAAAAGTGCTTGTGAAGTTAATGCTACAATCTGTAGCCGTTAGGTTATGGGGGCAATTAGGTATTATGCTAATTCGACCACCAGATGCCCTTAAACCTTAGCTGTCCTCCAGCTCCTGTAGAACATGGGCATTGAGCTGGGAATAGTAGGGCTGCTGCAGCATCTCAAGCATGAACTGCATGGCTGGTGGCACAGGGCGGCCTGGGGTGGGAGCCCTGGCACCTGGTAGTACTGCTGGTGGCTTCCTTTTCACAACACAGGAATTGGCCACCAACATTCATCAAGTTCATTATGAATATCCATATCCTGAGTTTTCATCTTCTCCATACTTTTCATCTGCTTTTAAAGCAAATGTAAACTTTTCCTTGATTGTCAGGCTTAGAACCTGACAATGAGTAGTAATTTATCAAATGATCCTTGATTGTTGGTTTGTTGGGGTTTTTTTTTTTAGCCCCCTCAGTGAGATCTGTTGAAAATAATACTTTACTATGTGACTGGCACTAAAATTGGAAATTATGTCTCAAGTATTAACAGCAAAGCAGGCATTCTTCAGTTGTTTCACTTGTTTCAAGACTAGTAGTTCTGAGTTTTCTGTGTAGTGGGTCAAAAAAACCCCAAACCCTTCCATCTCCACTTTTTCTTTCTGTCTAACAAGAGGAGCAGCTGAATAATTGCATCTAAAAAATCTTCAGTTGGTATTTGGAGATGGGGGGAGCTTCTCTACATCTCTGTGGCCTACAAAACAAATGAAAACCCATCTTTGGTCCCTCTGATGGGAAGGTGGAGAACAACCAGCTGGGATGGAGAAGCCTGGGGCCTGGCAATCGGTGGAGGGGGGCAGTAACTGCCGAGGCACGCCATTCGCAGCAAGGGGCAGCCTGAGCTCGGCCACGAGGGCAGCATCTCTTCCCTGATGGGAACCGAGCAGAATGTGAGCCAAAGTGTAAGTGAAGAGGGAGAGGACAATGAGGAAAGCAAGTGGAGAAGCTAAGTAAAGCTCTGCTTCGGGAGGCTCTTGCAGGAGGGTGAGGTATTTGCTGTGACATCCGTTTCTGTGACAGCTGGATGGATGGCGAGATGCAGCTAAGGACATTCCGGGAAGAAGCCACGTACCCAGGGCTGCGGCCATTTGCTGGGGGGGTGCAGCGTCAGCTGCTGGTGGCTGGAGTTAAGCTGGAGTGCTTCTGCAAGCCCGGGTCGTAGCATTCTACAAAGTATATAGCCTACATAATTTTGAGAGATGACAGGGTTATAATTTTACACATTAGGTTTACGCTAATTAGCAATCTCCGACTTCTTCATCTATATCCTTTGACAAATTGCTGTTCTCTCCCCATAGGACTTCTATTTGATGTGAAGAGTACTTAAGGTGGAAGAAGTACGCAGGCAAAAATTGTAGGTAAAATTAATTAGTAAACCACTAAGCGGAACTTTTTTATTTTTTAAAAGACACTTCATTAAAAAAAAAAAGTAAAGTATTTTCTTCAAGTGTTTATCAGGAAGCTACTGTACACGTGTCTATCTGCAGGGAGAAAAGAAAATGGCAATGCATGCTATATAGGTTTCCTCTTCTGAGTATGGGAAGCTGGGAATAAATTTAGAGCTGTGCTGCTTCAGTCCGTAACATGGAAGAAATTTAACACAGAGGTCTATTTTTCTTTTCTTTTATCTCTGCTTTACAGGAAAAAAAAAAAGCAAAGCAACAGAATGCTGTATTTTTTTAAAATAACTACAAGTAGGACAAATTTGGTTCCTTCAGGATAAATACTCCTTGATGTCCAACCACTTGTGACTGTTTCAGTACAAGCTGAAGGAACCACTGCGACAGGTCATTCCTCAGTTGTGTGTCGCTGAGCTTGCAGGCAGGAATGTCTGTGGAACCCCACGGCAAGCAGGCTACAGCTAGTACCTGCCTATTTACCTCAATTCTTCTGTGAATGTAACTGACGAACGTTGTCTTTTCAAACTGGTTAGCAAAAGCTATGTATTCAGACCTAGGGAGGTCTGTCAGTGATTAAATATGTGGAAAAAAATAAGAAAATAAAAAATGGCCTGTGATTTTTATATTGCCTAAGAATAGAAAAACTAAAAGGGATCAAATTAGAAAACATATTAATGTTTTAATGCACAAATACGTGGCAGGTTGTTTGGATGTGATTAGAGTATTGATATAAGTTTGCTATGCATTTATCTTGAGGAATAAATACCAGTATCTCACAGGACAATCTGAAAGACTGAAGTAAAACAAACCAGCCCTAATACTCTTGTATGTCAGTGCCTGGGAAAATGAATTAAAGTTTCCTGTAACTGACAAAATGAAAAAATGAAAAACATTCCTTCTAGTGACCTGAGATGGTATCATCATCTTCCACTAGAGAGCAGCGTTTTGTTCTGGGAAAAGACATGTTTGGGTGGCAATTTCTATCTATTAATAATGTTTTTGAGTTACCGACACTGAAATACAACTCTGAGAAGGAAGGTTACCTGTTAAAATCATATACAGGAGGAGATTAAGGGAATTAATTTTCCTAAGAAGTAGAAAACAGAGTCCAGGTGTGCTTTTTCACAAATTAGTAAGGACTTTGCTTATCTTTCGCCCCATCTGGCTGAAGAACCCAAAGGAACGACGAGCAGCACTGAAGTAGAAGGCTGGAGTCACTGCCGAAGGAGCACAGCCAGTCGCTCCTGGCGAGCGGAACAACAGCGTATCTGTACAGGGAAAGGCGATGTGCCTGTTGTCAAAGCATTTTCCATGCAGCAGTGGTGGTTGCAATCTGTGTTCATCCTCTGTAGTGAGTACTTAAATACAGCTCCAAGAGCTTCCCTGAAGCATGAAGTTCTGGCAGCTCGCTGGGTAGCATCTCTCACTCTCCAGCTGCTGCAGAACCCCAAAGCAAGGCTGTGTTAAAAACACTTGAAGGTGATGCGGAGAGATGGAGAGCAGCAGTGTTTAGGACTGAAAATAATGTGAAACAGGTGGTCTTCTCTGTGCACAGACAGCTGAAAACAGCAAGATTTATGAAAGGTGACTTCCACTGTGATGCCTGTAGCTTTGTTAGTACCCATCATCTGTGTAACTCGATTTACAGTGGTCTTTTGGGCGAGAACATGGTATCAACTGGCTGTGCTTAGGGATTCTGTTAGCCATGAACTCTGAATACAGCATTGCCTGAACCACCACAGTTTCCTCGAGTTATATGTACAGCCACTGCGTGCTCCAGATGGTAAAAGGTGTTAATCCAAAGGGTCTGTCTGTGAGTCTAAGCCTGCAAGGTCAGGAATAATTGCACGTTCCTTCTGGAAGCAATGATGGTAGCTGTAACTGATGTTGCACAGGGATGTGGTGGTTTCTGCAGGTGTTGAGGACAGAGGGAAGAAAGCTGAAAAGAGAAGGAATGCAAAGATGAGCCAGGGGATATGGAAGCAGAGCAGTGGAAGTTCGTATCCCTTTGGGGGGGAACAGAAGGGTGCCAGCTAGGTAAAGTGGCACACGGGTACTTGTAATCTACACAAGGAGTCCCAGAGAAGTGACAGAAATAGCTGGAAAAAGGATGTGTATGCCTGAGAACTAAGATTTTGCCATTTGCACTGGAGATTACTGTCACTGGCTCTGACAACTGATAGTGACATCATTATTCATGCATTAGATTACTATTGAGTAATAACTCTGAATAATTTCCTTCAGTTATCTCTGGTTATAATACTTTTTCAACTAACTGTACACAGTTACAGCTCCTTAACTACAATGATACGCTACAGGTGAGTGTAAAAACTGCTGTGCATGTTGGGTTCTGGTAAGTCCGTGAGGAAGGTCATACCTGTAATTAGTGGGCAAACAGGAATCTGTCTTTTAGTGTTGATCCTTGCCTTTAGATCAGAAGCATTCCTGGAAAACCTTATTTGTGGAGGTTTTAATGTAAGTTCTGTTACTGGGCCAAGATACAGAAATTACATCAACAAATCCCTAGTGTTGTGTCTCCGACTAGAAGAGAGGCTACAACATTGATGAAGATCAGATGGATCATTCACTAGAGTTAGAAGAGGAAAGTTATTCTATATAAATGTTTTTTGTTGTGGTTAAAAAAAGCTGACTATTTGCAATGAATGTTTGCCATCACAGTGCTATGATCTTGTCATTTTCCAAGCTGGATAGTGCTGAGGAGTTTTAGTCTGTGGATAAAAGAGGACATGCAGGTGCCTCTGTGACTGTGGCTTTTGCGGCCCACAGAAAGCTGGGGTACCCCACGGGATTTTACACCAAGTTTCTCTCTCCTCCATCATGGCTATGTTTTGTCAGTTGACAGAAGTGAAGCTGTTATGAAAGCAACAGGTACCTGGATTATGAACCACAGGCATTTTATGCTGCTTTTTCTGAAAGTGGGTGTTGGTTGGCTAATCTTTCAGTACGTATGACAATTTTATCTGCACACACGACTTATAAATGTTAAATTATGCAGATTTTTAAAAGCAAAATAAAATTAATTGCCAAGAAATGCAAAAGCGATAGTGAAACTGTGCCAGTAAACTTTTGGAGTCCCAGAAAAAGGAATTAGGTGTAAATAAGACTTAAAAGTTATTTCACTTGATTTATTAGTCATGGTTTTGTTGGCTTCTGAAAAGAACTGGTTAGCAGTGTGGTGTGATTCATCCCTGTTTATAATCCTGTGATATTATTTTCTCTTCTGTTTCTTCATATAGGAGTTGCTTCTTAAAGTACCTTTTCCTACAGAATGAAGTCATTCAGCCTCAGCAATGCAGTCACAGACAGGATTTTCTTTGACTCAGGCTGATTCACAGCGTCGCTGTTGTAAACCGCTGATTGTCTCTGAGTGCTGAGGATGGCCTTGGCCCTATCGTGGTGCAGGCTTGAAGCCTTGTCGCGGTTTAGCCCTAGCCGGCAGCGAAGCCCGGTGCAGCCGCTCACTCGCTCTCCTCCGGCAGGATGGGGGAGAGAATCAGAAGGGTGAAAGTGACAAAACTCATGATGGAGATAAAGACAGTTCAACAGGGAAGGCAAAAGCTGTGGACGCAGGCAAAGCAAAGCAGGGAATTCATTCAGCACTGCCCGTGGCAGGCAGGTGTTCAGCCATCTCCAGGAACGCAGGGCTCCGTCACACGTAACGGGGACTTGGGAAGACAAATGCCATCGCTCTGAACGTCCCCTCCTTCTTCCCCCAGCCCCTTATATACTGAGCATGACATATGGTACGGGACATCCCTCTGGTCTGTTGGGGTCAGCTGTCCTGGCTGTGTCCCCTCCCAGCTCCTTGTGCGCCCCCAGCCCACTTGCTGGTGGGGTGGGGTGAGAAGCAGAAAAGGCCTTGGCTCTGTGTGAGCACTGCTCTGCAGTAAGGAAAACATCCCTGTGTTATCAACGCTGTTTTCAGCACAAATCCAAAACACAGCCCCATACTAGCTACTATGAAGAAAATTAACTCTATCCCAGCCAAAACCAGCACAAGCACCAGCAGTGATACTGTGTGGTGCGTTGTTGAAGGGCTCAGTGGATAGAGGACCTCACTGTTAGGAAGGACACACCTCGCTCCTTACTCTGCCCTGACTCCTGTGCTTTTCCAATGCCATGATGCTAAAAATGTTTGCTGTATGTGTGTAGGTACCTTGACAAGCCCACACAACTCATTCCTTTTGCCACGTGTCATTCTCCAGATTTTCAGCTCATACAGGTATTTTCCAGTTACATCAGTGGCCTCCTTTAAATCTCCATTTTCAAGAAGATACTCAGTTCTTTTGACTTACATCACTGCTGTGCATTTTTTAGTTCCTCTCTGTGTTTCTTTCTTTCTCCTTGTCCTTGTTTCTCACTGAGAGTCCTCCCTTCTGGGCCCGTAGTGACTGTCACTGCTGGTGACACCGCTTCCCCACAGCACTGCTATGTCAACCATACTGTGCCACTGGCTGGCTTCAACTCAGCCATGCAAGGTTACTGCGAACCTTTGCCTGGAGGAGAATTAAGCCACTCAAGGAAAAAACATCTCCTCAGCACATCTGGATGTGGAAATTTACTGCCATCAAAATTACAACTATGGTCAAATAACTTTTGAAAAAAAGTGGCCGTCTTATATAAGGGAATGTATTTGCACTCTGAACTGAACTGAACTGCAACCCTGCTTCATGTAGCTCTTTGTCAGCGCTGAAAATCACATTCAGCTCTCGAATTCTCCACTCACTATTCTCTTTAGCCTGCTCCTGGTCCTTCCCACTTACCTGACGCAGATGTCATTTCCCTTGCTTGTGTTTGTTGAGAATAAAAATAAGGAGAAGCGATGATCAGCACAGCAGCTTGGTAGGTGGTTGGCACGTGTAGAGTCAGTTAACTGCTGCACATGTGTGTGACCTGGGGAAATCTTTAGGCTCTCTGTACTTTAGATTCAGCCTGTTAAAGACTATTAGACGATGATAGTCTCTTCTTAGTGAGAGGAGATGACAGAATGATCAAGGTGAGAGAAGGGAGTGTGCTTGTGAACACATGCTGTACAGAAGACTTAGTAAACAGCACGTGCTTGTCTTCCTAGGTTTTTATTGCCAGGATGTGTGGATTAAACAATGCGATTAGCATCTGCCATGTATAGTTCTTCTTACTCTTTCATCTTCCAAAGAAAGCGGAAAAAGGCTAGAAGTCGCTTTTCTTGAAGTCAGCTGCAAGACAGACACTGACTTCAGCAGGAAAAGGAGAGGGCAAAGCAGCGAAGCTCTTTCCTGCCATTAATATTCTTGGAGGGGGAGGGTAGCAGCTCTGAGATGAGTTAAGGGAAAAAAATTCTAATAGTACAAATAGCCCATGGTAAAAAGGATAATATTTGGCTTGCCTTGCTGATGAAGTGTATTTATCCTTCATGGAATATCCCTAGCAGACTTGGAGACTTTTTATTTCAGTTATTCTTTTGCACAGTATTTTTATTACCAAATAGGGGTTTAATCCAAGTCCCCTGGAAATCAATTAGAGAACTCCAACTCGGCAGAACTGGATGAGCTTTGATATATGCATTATATTAAATACTTCTTTCCATCAAACTTCCTCCAGTTAACGCATCTTTACAAGTCTCCAACAGTTGCACAACACTTTGCTAAACATCATTGCTGCAGACTCGATGCAGGAAGGATGATTTTAACCTAAATCCTTTTTCAGGCTTCCACGCTGCACAGGACTCTGTCTCAGATGCTTCTGCTTACTCTGGGCCAGGTGGTACATGTTCTTGTCTGTTTAGTATCGAGGCGGGGGGTTAGTGTTTGTTTGGGAGGTTATTTTGGTGTGGTGTTCAATTCTGATAAATCTTGGCATTTATAATAACTTGAGTTCTAAGTTACTTTTATGGCATTTTTCTTTGAAAAATGCTAGTAAACTTGAAGTGTTGAATTTTTAATTTTTACACTTGTGTTATGAGGGGAAAAATACAGACGTGTTGAAAATTTGTAGCTCAGTTGAAATTGGATGACCAAACTTTGCGGAAGCTGGTAGTGCAGCTGCCATGGTGCCAGGCTGAGACATGATTTCATTCTGGAAGTGTCTGATGGCTTTCCCATCCCTGCCAAAGCATGTAGACTGGCGCAGAGACTATGCTCCTTTTGCTTTCTAAATTAGAGTGTAACCTAGGAGTTACTTCATGTCATGTTAGTTACTGTTTTCAGAACTGATTTTAGCTAAGCCCTGTATTTTTGTAATGTTAAACGCTCCTCCACCTTTAGTTGCATCTTGGCTCGCAGTTTGCTTTGCCTGAGCAAACTGACTATAGCAAGCTGTACAAGGGTTTCTCTTTGACTTTATTCTCACTGTAATCCCCGTCTAGTGTTTACCTCCTACAAAAATAATTTTCCCCTCCCACACAAGGAATATCCTGCAATGTTATAAGTAAAAATTTCAGAAGCATATGGAACTTATACAGTATTTATGTAAACAGAAATCAATGTATCACTGTCAATTAGCAGTTTAAATCTTTGTTATGGCTATGACACACACAATCTGCCTGAAGACCTGCATACTTTTCAGTCTCCTGACCACGTATGTTTGTCTGGGTATCGCAAAGGCTTGTAAAACTGTACACAATTAATGAAAAGTCCACTAGAAATGCTTCTCCTATATCATAAACCAGATGAATTTGGAGTGCTAGAGCATTTCATTATTAAGCAAAACAGCTTTGGTTGGACCTGGGTGAAGTTTCCCTCCAGCTGGATGCCCCCCACAATCCTGCTCATCTGCTTCCATGCATGATAGGCTCTTGGAGTCCAACTAAATCTGAGCATTGGTCTATTCTCATAGGCAGATACGCTGGGTACTGGTTTTATTCAGGAGCTGGGCTGCCACTTCTGTTCCCCCTGTAGCTTAAGCATTGCAAAATGGGCGAGCTGCAGGACTACCTCTTCAGGCATGTGTGAAAAGACAAGGTGTTGCGTGGTAGCTAGAGAAACACAGAGACCCACAGTTGCTTGCATACCTATCTCCCTTTCCTCGGGGAGCTCTTTGAGCTCGGACTAGAGATATCCGGACTGCCCTGAAGCTTTCAAGGGTTTTTGGATTCTACTTAGCAGCAAGAGCCTTTTTCTTCAAGTCCAGCTGCCCCACAAAGAAAGCACTGCCCCGTGCTCACCGTCTGTAAATGTGTGCATTTCTGTGTGTCTCAGGCAGCGCTTCCCGTGGCTCGGCAAGCATGCTGCCCCTAAGTCTTCCTAAAGCTCTGCTTTGTCATTTCTGCCTGCTAGGCACGATGAGATGGTGGTTGCTCTTTCTATACCCATCAGGCCAATGTCTGACAGGAATTCTATTCTATCAAAACAACTTCCCTTTCTGGTTGCGCTTCTTTTTTTTAATATACTGCATTTTCTAATGGTAGAATAAAATGTTTATATTTTAGTACATAATGAGCAAGTCATCTGAATGAAAGCCCTTTAAAATCAATGGGAGGATCGCTGTTACCTGCAAAAAGCCTTAGATCAAGCTCTAGGTCATATCATTTACTTAGAGACCCTCAAAAACTTAGCTTGTAACTGAGATGTATTCAACTCTTAAACTCTGGCATGTCAGTGAGCAGGGGAACTACTGGCTATTAAAAGTACTTATGTAATTCTTAGCACATCTGAGGCTTCAAATATGAAATGGAACACAAGAAAATACCCTTACTTATTCCAGAGCCTGTAGATTGAAATCCAGTTTGAGAACGCTCATTGCTGGCAGAAAAAAACAATGAAGATAGCGAAACTCTGCTGAGACTTTAAAGTCCTTACTATTATATTTGTCTACCTCCTTCAGCTGCAGCTTGGCTTTTCTTTTTACGAATTCCCAGCTTGTGCATGCCTTGTTTATAGACGTTACCCAGCGATGCTCTGGGCACCCATTTGCTTTTATCTCCCCATTAGTGCTAAAAGAAGTAAAAGCAAATGATTGCTATAAATGGCCTCTCTTGGCTTGACTTGAAAACTGACCTAGAAACTAAACCAATAACAAACTGCAAGCAACAGCTTTTAAAAGGGGCTGTTTAACATCTGCTCGTGTACAGAAGTTAACCACATCACAAGTCAGCCCAGTCTCCCAAAGACAATTAAATCGTCCCCCAGCTCTGTTGTAAACAGAGGGGTACACCGGGTGCCCTCCCTACCAAAGCTGCGATGCTTACAGCCCTGTGGGGTCACTGCTAATGCGCCTCGGTAGTGCTAGAGGTTTTCTTTGGTTCTCTGCTTTTGGAAGCAGTTGTCTGAGGAACAGAAGTGATGTGTTTATTTACAACCAGTTTACCTACCCTTTTCTTCCTCCCCCCCCAACCAAACCAACCCTTTCTCCTGCCAGGTATTCCGCCATAGAGGAAGGTCATTTCTTCCTCTTCTAAAAAGCAAATCTTTAGTTGCTTAAGGAAAACTTTTTTTTTTTTTTTAAAATTTGCTTTTTCAACAGCCCCGGGAAATCTAAAATCTGCAGCAGACAGGGTGTTTTCTTTCTGTTGAAGCTGACTGGAGAAACTGTCTAATCTTCTTCATTTTAATTTGAATTACCAGTTCAGCTCATGCTCAGAGTGGGAAGGGGCCAAAATAATTAGAATCAAAAACTGCCTGGTGCAGTGTAAGATTAAATGACTGATAGGTTTTAAGGCTACAGGGAAAAAAATAAAAATGGGGCAATATAATCCTCTGGTCTGCTTTCCTTCATACTGTACGTCACAGGAGCTTACTTAAGACAGAGCTAAACCATTTCCTGGAGTTCACGGTTACACATTTTTAGGAAGACAAATGATCCTTGTGCTTCTGCGAGAGTCTGACAGCAGCTCCCTCCGTCCACAGCTTCAGCAGGAGTGCTGAGGACCTCAGAATTTATGGGCATAGCCCATTCCTGGAGGCAATACTGCCAGGTGAAATATTTTGCCTGGGCAGTGCAGTGACTGCTCACATTATGTTGTCTTTTTTCCTTTCTATGGGTATGTGAGATCTTTTGATCTCCTGGCCCAGCAGACCAGCACCTTCCTGTCCTGAAAATGCTAATTAATTGTCTGTAAATTACATCAGTCTGAAAAAAACAACAGCAACCCAACTTCTGTTGAGAACTGCCTAGGAGTTAGTGTTTCATGTAACATTCATTACAAAATCTCTGATGTGTTTACTTCCTATCTAGACAGAATCTTAACTTGATGATCTTTTGTATTTTTCATATACCTGTCTTGGAGATTGTATAATCTCCCTTCCCAGGATCCACAGAATGTTGTCAGTTTCCATTAACTTACTGTAAATCTCTCGATGTTTTTCTCTAAACCCGTAGTTGCTTGAATCATATGACTATGCGAGAAGCTTAGCTTTCATTACAAAACTGTTTCTAGCATACATGGCTGCCACTGAAGCTTGAAGACCTGCATCCTAAGGGCTCCTAAACCAAAAAGCAAATCAAGTGTCTCCCATGTATTTAAAAATAATAGAAAAAACTCCTAATCCTAAAGAAAATCCTCTACTTTTGGCTATCAGAATTTCTGACTGGTTCAGATTGATGATATTGAGGAGAACATTTACCAGAGCTGCTGCTCTGACTCGGGCAGCAGTAAGCAGGTTGGTGTGGAGAAGCAGTAAGTATTTGAGGAGCGATGGGTATTTTTTGCACAGAAGACTATTGTCCTATTAAAAGTCCTATTAAAGTGAGTATAAGAAATCAATTTTAAAGCCCAGATGTTTCTAGAAGGTCTCTTATCAGAACTACCAACCTAAAATAATACAGTAGTGTAGTGTCACTCAGGATATGGATGACTGATGTAGAATATAAATCTCATCACCTAACGGCTTCTGGAAGCAATAGGTTTGCAAGACAGAACAGTCACTGGGTGCAGTCCCTGCCATTGCAGGTGAAACATTTTAGACCATCTTACTGAAACCCATCCTGAAAGCAGGGACGCTTTTCTGTTTCTCCTTCTCTACTTTCTCTTCTTCCTCTGTCCTCTGCTCTCCTCTTTCTGTTTCCCACTTGATTGTCATGATGTTCAGTCTTGGTTTCAGCCTGAAGTTCCCTGATCTGTACGGAAGATAGACTTGGACAGTGAGAAAGATGTGATGCATTACATTAATTTGAATCTTTTTTTGTAGTTTCTAATGTGAATGTATGACACAACATTATATTTCAGGAAATGTGCTGAGTTTGCATGCACAAGCATGATGATTACGGCATAATAAAAAAGGAGCATTGGCAATTGCAGGAACAAAATCTTCCTGTATTAAAGGTTGAATCCTGCTCTTGCTGCTCTTGATTCTGATCTGAATACTTTCAAAGGCTTGCATGTTTGCTGCCTTTTATATATATATATATATACATACTGTAGTCAATATTGTGGAATTTGCTGGGATTTCATATACGGCACAGAATTACATGGACTTATAACAAAACCAGTCTTCAGCTGCAGGACTGTGGCTTGCTGAAACCTAATGCTTGTGCTGAGGATGATCCTGTCCTCCCTACAGAAAATTCTACAAGACAAGGGCTGAAAAGTACTTCGCCACCCCCACCTTAAATCTACGGAGGAAGGTTTTTCAGAAGCAGATATACCAAGCAACTTGATTTTTCAAATTCCAGTTTCTGCTTTTGAAAATCATTCCCAAGATCTGATACTTTCTTAAGCCTTGTATGTTTTATCAGTATTTGTAAGACTTATTTCTGTATGGCAACACTAGTGTTTCTCCTTTTCTTTCTGAAAAGAATACACAAAATTTAATAAAAATAAACCCAAATTTCTGCCTCTATGTTCCCATCTTGTCCCCAAAATGTTTTTCAGACTGCATAGGCATAGGTTTTGCTACCTTAACACGCTCTCTCAGAAGGTCCATGTTTTTTCTAATGCCCAAAGCATGCATCCTCAGTAGCTTAGTTTCCAAATCTTGAAAATAAAAAATAAAATTTAAAAAAAGGGAAAGCTTTTCCAAAGCTTAGAAAAATCCATTGATAGTTCTTTTACTGTTAATTTGTCAAGTTGTGCTTTGAATCCGATTTTACACAAGCACCCATGACATCCTGTGTCACAGCTCCATAGTTAATTACATCTTTTTTTAATCCTTTCTTTTATTTGGTTTAAACAAACAAACAAAAAACCCGCCTTCATTTTGGTACTCTGATAAGCACCTGGTCAATTCCTGCATAGTTTGTGCAGTCATAGACTCGAATTCATTTCAGGGACCTGTCTTTGATTAACTTAGATTTTGGTTCTGAAAATTTATTCCACAGATGTATTCTTTTTCTGAAAACTTGGCAGGGGAGCCAAAGGGGATTGATTTCTTTTTTGGTTTTTTTTTTTTTTTTTTCTTTTGGAGCAGGGGAGGAAGGAGTTAAGTGAAAATTGGTTTTGCTTCTTATTTTGTGAGTAGTGTTGTAGATTTTTGGGGTACTGTACTGAAATCTGAGTTTCAGTCACTTCCTTAAACTTTTGGCGTAATACATTTTTATATGTTTCATAGTTTCAGTCTTCAAAGATGACATATGTGCTTAAGTGTTACGAAGACTTTCCCTGCACTTGCTGGGGGAGGTCTATACCGAGTCAAGCACTTGAGGTAACAGCATGCTCCCCCTCTTCTACAGGCAATTGCTGGGTGTCTGGACCTATGAAAGAGAGAAATTTATCTGAATTTATGTGAGAGCAAAGATGTCTGGCCATTTGCAAGAAAAAAATGGAGTGCAAGAGACTCAGATATGACAAAAAGACAGAAACTGCATTGTTGGAGAGAAAGAAACCTGAGCCGACAGGGATTTACCTGCCACCTGGCATTGTCTGAGCAATGGCAATGGGAGAAGTGGACCCGCAAGCAAACGGCGAGACAGGCATTGCAGGATGAGAAGACTGATGTTTTATTTGGAAGAAAAGGCAAAAGGCTAAGACACGCATTTGGGAAAGGCAGGAGTAAATCAAGCCTAGAGCAAACCCTTGCCAAGGCACACCTCTCTCTAGACTTTGGAATGGGACTCAAGACACCCGATTGTTATGCCCTGCCCGAACGATGCCGTTCCTCTGTTACAGCAACCCCTGGTGCGTACCTGCCCCCAGCGCTGACTCAGGCTGAGGATGAAAACCAAGATCTTTCTGTATTAGTGCAAGTAGCGGAGGACTGCTGCGTAGATGTGAAGTATGGTTCTTACCGTAATGGCTCATGATGAAATTTGGTGGTTTGTTTCCTTTTCTTAACAGGAAACCATACAAGCGCACATACGATAAAACAATATTGTTAAAGGACTGTTGAGATTAGAAAATCTTAAAAACCGGGAAACATTCGAATAATCTTTGCAGTCTTTATCCAGTCTTCTTGTGTATTCACCTTATGAACGATTTCAGTTGCGCAATTGCCTTCCCCATGCTCTGCTGCAGGCACAGAAGGGGCCTCGGCCCCAGGCGAGTGGCGTCTGCTTTGGCTGCGCACCGGGCGACGCGAGGCAGGTTTCGCTTCCTATCGGCCGGTTTTTCACTCTTTTCTGTTTCAGCTTTGTTTTGCTGAGTTAAAGACAACCACTGATGCATACCAGCGTTAGCTAGTATTTCTGAAATGTATGATCACTTTACTGGCTATACTTTGCCCACCTTATTGGAGAGAAATAGGGAAATTTTCTCATAAATAACCTAGAAAGAACGCAGTTTGCATGAATTTACATTAGTCATTAGCCAACAAAGCTTATCTCTGTGCATTTTGTCTATTAAAGAAAGTTGCTAAGAAAACCATGAATGCAAAATTAGAACAAACGAATCTACAAAAGCGTAAGTAACAACGGACCAAACATGAACAAAATGGTTTCAAAATCATGCCACATTTTCAAGTATTGTTTTAATTTTCTTACAAGATTGAGAAAAATCCCTAAATCCTTTTATTCTGCATCTTCCTCCACTAGTAGCAGCAGAATTTGTGCCATGATTAAGCACGTAACCCAAGGCTGTTTTTACATATGAGAGACATCGTCATCCGTTGAACCACAAAATGTGGTTTGAAACCCACTTCAGCACCTGAGTTCTTCAAATGAGTATGCTAACAGGAAAAATCGGGAAAGACTTGTTTCCTCTTGTATCTCACCGAGTCCAGCTCTCTGGACACTAAATAGAGCATGGAAGCCTTTGGGCACGAGACTTCCAGATAATTTAAATTGCTCCTAGATGTAATGGGGTAACGCAGACGCCAGTAACGCTCTTTCCGCGTTACGCGCTGCCACCGTTACTTTCGCAGGGTATCGGAAACATGCCTACAGGGCAAAACAGTCTTCCAGATAAAATGTGAATCCAAGACCACACCTGCTTGTGGTGATTCCGCAGCCCGCTCCCCTAGCTGTTCGCAAATTAAGGTACCCTTTGGTGCAAGCGAGGGTGGCAGACTGTTCACCTTCAGACAGAAAAGTTGTTGTTACACTTTTTCTTTGCCAAGTGACTGCGTCCTGCTGCTGCTGCCGCGCAGACACGCCTGTGCCCTGCCGGTAAACCACCGGGCCTCTGGCTACTCAGGGGACGGGACACCATGTTTGGGGCACGGTGAGCCAACAGACATCACTAACGTTTACATCTTTTGAGTAAAACTTTCACTTTTGCAAATTCTATTGGGCAAAGCCCCAAACGGTCTGCGATTATTTTGATTTTTTTTTTTTCAAATTTATTTATTTATTTATTTAATGTCCTGACTCCTTAATGCTTTTTCCGGTTCAGGATGAAATAAATCTTGGCGGTTGAAGGTGCCGCCCGGCGAAAACCTCGGTGCCCGCAGCCGCACCGTCGGCAGCAGGGTCCAGAGGCGGCCTCTCCCGCGGGGCTCGCTCTCTCCGTCCGTCCGTGCGGCCAGGAG
>VWZZ01006664.1:202680-224358 GCA_013399095.1 Psophia crepitans
GGGCTCGCCCTCCTGAAGGTGGAAAGGGAGCGGGCCGGCTGCGAGCGGGGACCCTTCTTTTCCGGGGGGAGGGGAAACTCTCCCGTGATTGCACGCGAGCTCTCTGTTCTTGTTTTGTGCTGCCGACCCTTTTCTTCCCTCTCCTGGCGGGCGCGCCGGTAGTGGTCCCCGAGAGGTGCCGCGGATGCTGCACGGTGCCTTTAGGAGAAGCCACCCCAGCCGCGTTCTTGCTGCTGCTTTTTCCACCCCCTGAAGCCGGGTGCCGGCTGGGGGCTAGGGAAGACCTTACCCGGAGGCGTTTGCCTCCCCGGAGCTCTGGGGCTGCCGGTGGTGGTGTTGAGCAGCCGCCTCTTGACCGAGCAAAGCTGTGAACCCCCCCTGCGGCCAGTCGGCTGGAACGGGCTGGCTGGCAGGACCCCAGCAGATGTGCGTTTGGATAAACATTGAAACTGTTTTTCTCCGGACAGGCATGTGTTTGTTTGAGGCTATGTTACTGTAACTCTTCTTGGTGGTCACAACAGGAAAACAATTGATTTAACTGCAAATCCAGACTAGAAGAATTTGAGTGTAAACCTTCTTAACTAAGTTGGGCTTTGACCCGCAGGTCTTCATCTATTTCCAACACTACCCCCCCACCACCCACACACAGAAACAAGCCACAGCCTTACTTCTATGTGGACATATCAGTCTTTAAGATAATTAACGAAAAAACCAGTAATTCGGTGATAATACACAAAGCCTTGCAAGTGCAGCAGTGTTTCTAGATGAGAAATGCTTCAGCTGAAGTAGATGGTAATTTCATATCGCAGGTTACTGATACGGAACATGCAGTTGTCCCAGTGCCTCTTCCAGCTTGTGTCCAAGCTGATTCAGAAATGTGGGGTCTCTTTTTGCTTTTGTTACCAGATTTGGGAATTGCAGGGTGACTGCCTGTTTACGTAAGGAGTTGCACTGGAGAGGCTTCCTGGCTCTTATAAACTATACCTTTTTTTTTTTAAGAAAATAAAACCCTTTAAGAACTGCTGCCATCTGGAAAATAGTGCTTGCATGTGCAGTTTCACTGTGTACTCTGCCCTTATTTGAATTATGCTGTTGATGCTAGGAGTTTGGTAAACACAAACAAGTGAGAGTCTTATGTTTTGTTATATATCAGTTCATTATAGTTTATGGCCTTTTGTAATGAATATATGGCAGGACCTCACAGGATGGACTGAACAATAGACCTCAACACTTCTGACATTATGTGGCCTGACATCAATAGGAGATGAGGGCACTCTCTGCCTTTCAGAAGGGGACCTGTGATGTTTTTGTATGATTAGATTAATATCTGGTCTTGTGTTGTTGGGAAGATGCGTTAATGGCGCTGAGCTACTAACGTTCTCCAGCCTTAAAAACAAAGGTATAAAACATGAATGGCAGGGAAAAAAAATGAAGTAGACATTGGATGTAGTAATACTCTTTAGTTTTAAAAAACAAGACAGAATTGCAAAATGTCTCGCAACGCCGAACTCTCAAGGGAAAAGTAGTTTGATTGGCAAAACGAACTATATCCTGCTTGACTGAATGCGTTCATGAGTCTAATCTGAGTTATGTTAACATCTGTGTGGGGAAGAAAGTTCCCCTGACATGATGGGTTTTAAAATTTTATTGCTTTCATTTATCAGTAGTAATAAAGAGCTAACTTTGGGAGTTACAGTTTTGTTTCCCTTGTGATAAACATGTTTACAAATTAGTATGCAGAAGGTTGCTAACAGTGAGCTTAAGGATAAAACCGTCATGCACATGGGAAGGTAAAGGACCTGAACCTTCAAACAGTGTTATATGTATTCTGACTATACTCCCCTAAGGAGGTCTCATGGTAACTAGTCATGAGGCTGCTCGTGTGCCCACTGAATGCCTCTGAAGAATCCTGGTGTGTGCATGAGTTTGTCCTGGGTGTTTATGCAAAGAATTAGTGTTTGAGGGTAGCTGTGGTAGAAAGGCTCTTGTTGGAACCTATGTTCAGATGTAACTGGGTTTTACTCCAGTATCTTCCCTGTAGGAAGCCTGGCCACCCAGCTGCTCTTCTCGTGCCGTTTAGGAGTTTTTACTCCTTTTCACTGGGGCTGTTGAAGGGTGATAAGTCAAGTCACTTTTTGTTCTTTGGGTGTAGTCGCAAGTATGACAGCAAAGACAACTGTTGAATTCTGTATTTAAAATACTTAAGTAAAACATTCCTCAGCATGTATTATGTATTCTTAAAGGCAAAAAAGAAAAAATCTTCAGCATCCCTTTAACTGAACCTATCCAGCTGAATTACTTTTTAAAATTACCCTTAGTATATGAAAAAATGACAGCTTACGAAGGTGCACTTAATTTTAGTAGTGTTTGGAAGAGGAGGCTAATATAAAGTACATGAATGCTTGTTGGAGATTAAAATTATTTACAACCAGTAACTTCTTGTAGTAGCATTTGCTAATTTCTCTTTCCAAGGCACTCTTGTTGCAAGGGAAGTGATGGAAGGTCATCAGCAACATAATTTTGTTCAAAGTCGCAGAATTCAGCAAACAGTCCGCTCACTACACTAGCACGAGTGAGTCTCCTTCCGTTTTAATATATGTGTGCCATCACTTTGTGTTTTACTTTGTGTTTGCCTCCCTCTCATTTTAAATATCACCTCCCATTGGACTTTAAAGGTGATATGTAAACTCGGATAGAAGCTCAGGCTGTTATTTATACCAACAGTTCTTGTGGCTGGCTGGACAATGTAGAGCTGACACTTCTGTAAGTATTTATCTACACAACAGGGAGGGAAGTAAACAGCTGGTCTGGCTGCTGCAAAGACAGAACTGGGGTCCTAGTAACTGCCGAGAGACTTCCAGTATAGATGAGGCTGTCTTTATGTTAGGAGCAGCTTGCTTTTCTCGGTATAATTTCCCGTTTCAGTTCTCATTTAAAGATACTTGTCTTCTATGGTAGCTTCTAATTGCTTGGTTTAAACCTAAACCTGTATAGTGTTTTGTTGATCACAGTTTCACCAATAAAATGTGTATTTTTAAGCTTGTTTTGTTTCTGATGTGAGAATAGTGTGCCCAACAGTGTTACTAAACAGAGTGTAAATTCTAACAGGAGACTACTACCTTCTGTCAAAGCAGAAGCTAAACAGAGTGGGGTTTGCTCCATTTCACTTATTTGTGTTTAGAGACACTGGTCCTTCCTTGAGCAGGACCTTTGTTTACTACATTATGCTCTTGTGTAAATGTTTCTGTGAGAATTTGGCTCTGTCCATGTGAAAGTGATTGTTTGGCTGATTTTAAATCTCCCAGTACTTTGCACAGGGACTAATTCTTTAGGTAGTGTGCCAAATGCTCTTATTTATTTTGGGGTGAACGGATGGATTATTATTAAATACTTGATTTGGCAAATTACCTTCATCATGCATATGAGAAATCCTGTATCCTAGTAGAATAACATATTCCTTCTAATGTGGAAATAAATTACTTCTGAGCATTCAGTTATCTCTTGGATATCTTGCTAACCAGATAATACTTCATTCTTATAATTGATACAATGTGAATTTTGTGGCATAAAATGTGTCCAAAACAGGAATACAGTGGAAGATACTTCATTGTGACAAGTAATATTAAATATGTATTTTCTATTAAATATTATTGAAGGACTATACCAGAAATCTAATGAGATTGTGTAGACTTTAGACTGCTTCAGACAGTGTAGAGTTTTGTACCTTTCGTGATATTAAATAAGTGGGGAAAAAGGTGGGTTTGGTTGTCAAACTTGAAATTTCTTTTTGAGATGAACTTGTGGGGCTACGAAGGCGCTCCTAGCACTTTATCCTCAAGCTGAGTAGATTGTTAAACTTAAAAATCTTCACTCCTGGTTTCACAATTATTAAATGTTTGGGTTCCCAGTTTCCTTTTATATTTATTAACAGTGTGTCTCCTGCTTTTCTATACCCATACGGATGCAATCAGTAAGTGTGCATCTGTAAACTTAACTGTAACATAATAGCTTTTTTACTGTAAGGATTTAGCACCATTTTGGATTTTAAAAGCAGAGCATATTAGGCTTCAGAGGTGTTTTATTTAACAGTTTTGAGATCTGAATTTAAAATTTAAAATTCCAAATTGATTGCCTTTTTAAAAATGTCTTTAAGGGGGCAAGAAGAAGGAAGATGGTTGTAGATTGACTTTGAAAGTTTTCCTTCTGTTATTGAACAAGACTTATTTTTCTAACTGCGTTTTGTCAGAGATCAAGTGTTAATTTCCGGTCCAAAAAGTAAGTGTGGGCATTTATAGGAGTAGGAAAAAGTTAGAATTCAAACTTGTATAGCTTTTTAGAGGGATTATATCAACTTCCTCCCTCTGCTTATAAAAAGGGATTTGTTTCAGACAATATCTGATTTTAAGTCGCAAAGTTTACATATTGCAAAGTCTTTCAGCATATTTAAAAATAAACACAAAAGGCAAGCTCTGTATGTATGAATTAAGGAGACGGAGAGATGGGACCCAGTTCTCGTGCTGGCAGCGCCAAGGAGACCCGAAAGAAACACAGTAGTTCCAGAGTTGTCCCTGAGGAGAGGGGAGTGTGGCTGCTCAGGGCTGATTCTGGGGCTTCTGCATGATGCCCCTTCTTCCCTGTCCCCCACAAGATGCTGACTGGTGACTGGCACGAGGAGCTTGTGAGCAGGAGTGAGATCTTGAGCTAGTGAGGAGCTGAGAGACTGTATGGAGGAAGGATGTGAGATGTGGGGGTGGGATGTGCTGTCCTGCAGGAGAAAGTGAGAAGAAGGTGGGGATCGGGAGCCTGTGGGTTGAGGTAGGGGAAGAAGACAATAGGAGTACTTGGAAGTGAGAAATAATACTGGAAGTGCACATTCCCTGGGAAAGGGGAGAGGGGAGAAATTGTAAAAGCATAATTTACTGACTCAAGGACTGAACTGACAGTTTTGCAATTAAGTACAATTTACACTCCCTTCCGTCGCTGAAAATTGAAGAGTGGGAGAAGTAGAACAGTATGTCTGGGTTTTTTCCAGACCTGTTATTAGTTCCCAGGATAGCTTCGCAAGCCTTCTTACAGTGATTTCTTAAATTGTGCAGATGAAAAAGCAGGCAGCATTCAGAAGTCATGCTAGGAGAAGTACAGGTCGCCAGCAGCACTGAGCAGTAATTAAACTTGATAAAATACCCACTCCTAGATTTGTAGTACCTGTGTCTTCTGATGATCTCAGATTTGTGGTATCTCTTGGAATTGCCAGGCTAAAAAAGTGCAGGAAGCTCCTGACAAGTGTCTGGAGGGGTATTCCTAATGAAGTGTTTAATAGTAATTGAATGGAAGCAGGCTCTCAATCCCAAAGAAGGAAATGAGTGTCTTAGTAGTTCACAGATCCCAGGGGTGGTAGTTCTCAATTAAATTTTTGCTGTGCTCAGGAAGGTGGGGGAAACCAAGCTGGCCATAGTAAACTTGTGGGGACACAGCTTTTATCAGTGTAAAATAAATAACAATTTTTGTGGTATCAGTGCATACAGCTCTCGAGCTGCTTTGGCCGTATGCAGGACTTGGTGTCTTAGAAAATTACGGGAAAGAGGAGAGACATACATTTTTCAATGGTTCTTTCAGGTTGTTACTTCTATGAGTATCCTGAAATAGAATGAGAAATTTCACTGTCAGACATGGTCAGTAAAAAAAGCCAACAACTTTCTATAACTAGCTTCTTATTTATCTGTTAAAGCTAAAGATTGACTGTCTCAGAGGTTTCAGATCTTTAGCTTGACTTAACTACCGTTCTCTGTCTCATTGTTGTCTTGTAGCTTTAACCTGTGCTGGTTGCAGTGAGTTTTTTTGACTGTTGGTCTAGATAGTGGGTAGTCACATGGGTAGTGACTATGGACTTCTGTTAGCAGCTTGTAATTTGAGTGGTTCTTTTTTTTTCTTTTTTTCTTTCTTTGCTGCTTGCTTTTACCACTTTCTGTATTGTTTTTTTTTTCCTTTGTTTCTTGGAGCTTGCATCTTAGCTTCCCTTCCTGCTGTTAATTCTTTTTATCACTTTAGCTCTAACTGTTAGTTCAGTTATTGTTTTATAGCATTACAGTGCTGTATTCAAAACCCTGGTCTTTAGAAAGATATCAGTAGGTCTTGATAAATCCCTTTTACTTTTCACTTTTTTCTAACATTTATTATGCTGTACAATTTCAAGAACAAGGGTTTCGTCTTTCAGAGCTGTTCAGTCCCCAGCACGTTTTGGGTGTTACAGTGTGAGGCAATTATGTTTTTCTTTCTTTTAATATAAACAGTCTTGAAATGCTGTACATAAAATGAAAACATTTCCTTATGTGAAGTGTTGATAGTATCAATTGAGATGGCAAAACATTTTAGTGCATATAACGTTGTATGAAAAGAGCTGTAGTAATGAAGTTGAGGCATCTAGGCTTCTGTGACTTTCCAAATTATATTCAGTAGTCAATGCTGAAATGTTATTTGTGACCTTTAAGGTGCAAATCATTGGCTGCTTTGTTGTGAATGGTGATAATGTAGAACCGAATCATTCTGATGTAGGGGCTGGAAACAGTGCAACTGACTGAGCTTTGGCCTAAGGTTAACCAATAGTTTTCTAATGAAAGCATAAAAGAAGGGTGCTGTCTGCTGAAGAGATGGGGGGTGTTTGTGCATCTTGAATGTTGGAGCCTGGCTCTTCCAAAAGGGCTGTATTTTGGAATTCTCGGTGTTACTCTGGTTTATTAATTCTTGTCAATGCAAGATAGAATTACTAAAATGTTGAAGGAGGTCCATAGTACTACAGCTTAGAAACCAGTTCAAAATACCTAGTGTACAATGTTCGCTGTATAATTGGTATATTTGTATGCTTGCCATAGGTTGTGGTGCCACCAGCAGGTGTGTTGATGGTGACAGGTGGTGATATCAGCATCCCTTGCTGTTGTAGCTAACAAACAAGGTTAAATTTGGGAACTCCTGTTGTAAGCTGTTGTGCTTATAGAGGTGTCTTATCTCCACAGCGTGCTCTTTGCAGGCTTGAGAAGCTGGTGGTAGCAGGTGGGGTACCTAGAATTGATGAATCTTGAAGAAGCTGATGGAAGCCATTGGCCACTTGAAGTGAACACTTAAGGCTATTTTTTTCGACAGTGTATGATTACTGGGTGATACAGATTATCTTACTAGAACTGGAAGGCCCTTAACCAAACTGGTGTCAGAGGAAGTTAAGAGCAGGCCATGTAATATATATTACCACCACCTTCTTCCTCACAACTTTGAAAGCCTCCAATTTTACAATTCCTGGGTTGAGTTGCTCAGCAGTTTGCTTGTTCACAGCACTAACTAGTTTGTTCTGGAGAGCTGCTGTTTGTATTTTAGAAAAATCTTAGGGTGTTTGTAGGCTTCTTTTTTTTTGTTTGGTTTGTTTGTTTATTTTTCAGTTGGTTGCTAAAGGAATTGAATTTTAAATAGGCCATATTGCCCTGATTCAGAAGCTTTCCAGGAATGCAACTGGCCTGTAGCTGGAGAAAGCAAGCAAGCAGGTAAAACCAGTAAGCATTTCAGCTGGAGAGTTGATGGGGTGGGGTAAAGAGGGGCAGTGTAAGGGTTGGGTTTTGTCAGACTTTTTGCATAATTGACACACACACATAATTTATTGTGTGTTCAGATGATAAACCAATAAACTGTTATTCTTCAAAACCCGCCCCTCCAAACCAGCGTTCTTTAAATGTATTTCTACGTTAGCTTTCCCAAAGTCCCAATAGGGAGCATTCACTTGTGCAATTATTAGTAACCCTTGTGATGACTTTCTTGCCTCTCTTGCCCTCTCTCCTTTCACCTTGGCTTTTTATTCTACCTGAACATAGTTGCTGATTCATGGACATGCCTATTATTCATGTACTTACCTTCCAGCATGTGAGTAATCCCCATTTATATGCATTGGGTTAGGTGTGTGCAAGTGTTGGCAGGATCCAGGCCTTGCATACTAAGCTCTTTGAATTAGATGATGTCTTCAGTAAAATAGTGCTTGTAACCTTGGCCCGCGGAAAGTGGGGCAGATGGCGGTTCGCTTCTCAGTACTTACTGTAGGAAAATGCGGGTGTAGTGTAGGTTGATGTATTTTTCCCTGAGAGATGATGTAAAATGTAGTTGGAATTCTGGACTTACTTGGTGCGGGTGAGCTATGACCTGTTGATCTTGGTGCACTCAAATCATAACTTTTCAAGTATATTCTCTCTTTCTGAGACAGACTGTCAGGTGTGTGAATGTATGGTTTTCTTTAAAAACATCAGAACTTTTGGATTGAGGAAACAAAGATAGTATGGTACATATCCTTATCAAAATTACCAAATAAAGCTGGTAAATTGCTACATAGATGTTCAAGTGTTATTTTAATAAGCATAAAAAAATATTAATCTCCTTTATTTTTTTCTGTTTCTTGTTTGTATTTGTTTTTCTTGTGGACAGCTTTCTCCTGTTGCATGCTTTTGTGGAGAAATAGGAAGAGAGTTTTGAGACTTGGGTAACCATGTGGTCTTCCTCTTTTGGAGCACTTAAATTTCAGGTTGTCTTCGTTACTTACGATCATCTTGCAGAAAGAGGGGTTGATTGAGTTGGGAGCTCTTCAGCTAGGAGTAGGCAGGAGATTGACAGATGTGGGTTTAGTGACTTGTTTCAGGAAAGCTTCTTGTTATGCAGTTTTAAAGTTCTCTTAAACAATTCATACATGATCTTCTGAGCCTTTGCAAGAATGTTTCAGAATGTCTACTTTGCATTTACATCATGATGATCTGTTTTCAAGTGGTGAGCAAGTGTGTGTTTAATGGTGGTGAAAACAGGTTATCTAAAGGTTTTCTTTGAGGTGATATGCATCACCACAATGGAAATATTCAGGTATTAACTTCTTAATCTTTAAAATATAATCATGAATGTCCAGTCCGTGTTTTCCCTTCTGAATGCTTTTATGAGAAAGCATTATGTTATTTGAGAGCTTGCTTAACCTTTAATTGGAGATGGGTGTATTGTATTTTTAACAGATTTGCTCCTTTAGTTTGCTAAAGGCCACTCTGCTTAAGTAGGTGTGGTTAAAAATAATATAAAAAGCTTAAGTCTTAAACAAAAACAAGAAACCCCAAACAAATCTTGGAGACTTTCCCTTGTAATTGATAACTGGCTTGTTGCTGTCAGCTACTGCATCATGTAGTTCTTGAGTTGGGCTAGATTTTGAATGAGCTATTCAGGTACAACCTGAATTTTAATAATGTCACAAAAAGCAATATTAAACTCCCTCAGAATCACAGGAGGTATGCTCAAGAGGGAGTTCACTTGTAGTTATATTGTTTTCACCCTAAAGTGCTCGGGTTTCTTTCCCCTTTTAACAGAAAGCAGTATTATAAGCACAACTTTCTTGTTCAGCCTCTTTCCCGCTTTCGGCAGCACTGGTCCTTGGGATGTTCAGACTGCCTGTTTGTTTCCCCTTTATTTAGATAGGCTGCGACAGCTTTCCATTGATGCTCTGCCAGTGCGCAGGCAGTCTTTGCCTTTTTTGCTGGAGGAACGCAAGTTTCCAATGCTTCTAGTTGCCATTAGGAAAGGACACTTTCTGTAAGATGCATTGACTACTGCTTTTAAGGGTCTGCTTAGTCTGCCTCAGTAGGTTGAGGAAAAACAACCCTGCTGAGTAACATGAGGCTGACTTAGTTATAGACTGCAGACATGAACTTTGAGGTATATAGTGAGTTATTTTTCTAAATCAGTGGCCTTGAAAACGTGTAGGCCAGCACTTTGAGGTACGATACACTGTCTCATAATTCAAATATGTTCATCTCTTACCCTGGTTCATGAACCATTCATGTTTTTCTGGCATCTTTGCAGTAGTCAGGAATATTTTGCGAGCTGCATTGCTGCAAGTGGCAGAGCAGTGCTTTGACTGAGCAGAACGTTCCTTGGGAATGCTGAGAAGCAGTTTTGGATACTGATGTCAGAGTTACTTTCTGCCTTGGGTTTTTAGGACTTGGTAGGATATCGAGAATATTGGTATTAATATGAAAATCAGTAAATACATGAAGGAAATCTTCATCTGGCAAAGCTGGTGACAGACTTGTTCTGTACAAGGTTGTTCGGCTGAAAGCCCTGTGTGTGCTGGAGTGGAAGCAAATGCAATGTGTAAATAAGCTGTTTTTCTATCTCTGGCTGAGTTGATCTTCAGTGATCTGCTGTGCCTACATGACTTACACCCAGGCAAATGAAATTTTATGCATTGCATTATGTTGTATAGAATGTAAAATCTCTAGTTTTAGAGCCAGCTATAACAATTTCGTTAAGTGATGCAAAAGCCTGCTTGTTAGTATGGTTTTGGTACTGAACTTTTATTCTTTTGGGGCCCCTGATTTCCTCCTTTCCAGTGATAACCAGAAGGTAAAGGCAGGCTGGTGGAACTGTAAGGATTGCAGCATGGCTATGACCTGGCTACAGTGAGGAGCAGTTTCCTGCCTGTGCTGTGCTATCCAGCCTGCTCCCCTGTAAGGAATTTCAGGGTGCTACACTGCGTGTTGCTTAGCATCTCTGGAACGTTAAGTTCTTTTTTAATTCTTCTGCATCTTTGCATTGCAACAATACAGTGTCGAGTTTATTGGTTTTACCCTGAATCTGTTTAGTTTTCTCACAGACACATGAACCAGATCGTATCTGAGCGTTGTAGTAGCTGATGTGGGGAATGCGCGTAAAATGTTCTGTGTATTCATCTAACCAAACGCGCTTATGTGTGCATGTTTGTGTGGAAAATTTTAATACATGCAGCTTTAGTAATGAAAAATTTGTGAGGAGAAATTTTTATACTGAAAGTAGATGAGACTTTTAAAGACCTGTTCTCTTAATGAATATGATTTAGCTTATTCCTACAATGTACTTGAGAACAATGAAGGAAAAAACCTCACGAAACGAAAATTGAAGTACACTTGCATATAGTATCATTTTTGTGTAAGACACAAACACACAGTAATCACTAAAACTATTTTATAGCACGTTGTGGTGACATAATCGCCTGTGAAAGATACAAAATTTACCATGGCTAGAGCTTCCCTGGTCTTTATGACAGTGAGGGCGGGTGACTTTGAATCATTGGGGCATTAGGATTTCTGACCTTGTAGACTAGATCATGAGACCTTGGCCTTTGATTTAATTCCAACTAATATTAGACATTGGATAGTATCTGCATTTTATGTGGAATTTTTAGTATTAAAGACATTGTCTTTCCTACTTCTGTTTCAGAAAATCACTGAGAGTGTGTTTAATGTTCTTAATGATTTCAACATAACTTTGTTAGCTTATGGAGGGGAGTCTCATTTGGCTAGTTAATCTCTGTTCTCTATTTTCTGCTGTCCTCATGGGTTTTTCCGTTCGCATGGAGTGTATTGTGAAGACAGGCTTCTGGGCTTTCCCGACTGAGCACTTGGTATCTTTTCATGGTGGTGGTCTTGGGAGGCTTGTGCTGTATATGAACTAATGCATGTACACAGACTTGCACATCTTAAAAGGTGATGAAATGGAATATGTTATTTTAAGTGATTTCTTTAATCCTGTTTAACAATAGGGAGTTGAAATCCAAATATGTTTTTTTAGGTTGTTCTCTCCGCCCCTCTCAGCAGTGTGATTTATATAGAGCTTATAATTATGGCAAGATACTGTATGACATTGTAAACTAAAGAACCCAGGACCCACTTCTGTGATCTCTACTTTTGCTTTGTAGAAGATAAACGTATAAGAAAGCACAGATAGGGCAAATAACTCTGAATTCCCTTAAGAGATATCCTTATGTTAAGGACTTTTTCAGTGAGACAGTGTGCTGTTTTGGGCGCCACAGTACAAAAAGGAACATAAAACTTCGAGAGTGCCCAAAGGAGGGCGACAAAGATGGTGAACGGTCTAGAGGGGAAGACACATGAGGAGAGGCTGAAGTCCCTTCGTTTGTTCAGCCTGGAGAAGAGCAGACTGAGGGCAGACCTCATGGCAGTCTACATCTTCCTCACAAGGGGGAGCGAAGGGGCAGGCGCTGATCTCCTCCCTCTGGTGACCGGCGATAGAACCCGAGGGAATGCCTTGAAGCTTCGAAAGGGAAGGGTTAGGTTGGATATCAGGAAGAGGCTCTTCACTGAGAGGGTGATGGGGCACTGGAACAGGCTCTCCAGGGAAGTGGTCACTGCACTGAGCTTGGCTGAGTTAGTAGCCAAGTAGTGTCTGAGTAGTAGCCAAGTAGTGTCTGGACAATGCTCTCAGTCATCTGCTCTGATTGGGCTGGTTCTGTCTGGGGCCAGGAGTTGGACTCCATAATCCTTATGGGTTCCTTCCAACTCGGAATATTCTATGATTCTATGAGACACAGAAGAAATAAAGATCACTTACATGTTTTTCAGAATCAAATAAATTCTGGTTTGAAGAAATTACATAAAATGTACATGTCCAGTGTTTACGTTCTGAAGTTTTTCTGGATAGCAAAATTGTTGTGAGTATTTATAAATAAAGGTAATAAATAGGTGTGGCATGTTGGGAAGTTGTAATGAAGCATCTGTGTGTTTGGCTGTTGGATTGCAAGGTGCACCAGTGGCTAGGCTGTTCCAGAAGGAACTTATGAAAGTTCTTGAAGAAATAAACTTGTTCTTGAGTTTTGTTATGATGGACAAAAGTTATTTAGGGAAGTTAGAATTTCTGCTTCAAAAGTTGTGGGGTTTTTGCATGTGTGTATGTACTTTTTTTTTCATTGTAAATAACTACATCTTGCAGCCTTCTGAACATAAAATTTGGGTTTGTCAAAATGCTAATTCGTATCACAGGTCATACTGAAATTATGAGGGTTTTTTTTAAGCTTCAAAGGAGATGCTTTGTGGGTTTTTTAACAGCTTTCTTAGCATAATGAAAATAATGAAATACATATAGATAAAATTTTCCCTATAACCTTTCTCAGATCAAGAATAGGGTTTAAACAAAGTAACTTCGAGTCCTTGAAATTTTCATTCTGTTGTCTATCAGGTATTGTGCGTATTTGCATTTTTGGCTGGAAGTGGCATGACAGGAAAAAGCTGTTATTCCGAGTCTTCTAGACAGTTCTGTGTTCACTGGGAGCTTCATTAAGAGTGAACTAACACTTAAACTGTGAATGCTTCTTTCATGCTTGTATCAAAATTTCAGCTTCAAGTAATCCTCCTAAAAAATGGCCTTTTAAAGAGAAGCTTTCTTTGCCAACTGCCTTCTGTATAATTTCATTTCATCCGTTTTTAGATGTTGAAGCTGAACATCCAGCATTACTGATGTTAATTCCTCTGCCTTAGTTTCCCAGTGCAAAAATTGGGAATAAACATCTTGGAGATAAGTATGAGAATGCTGTGAAGTGAATGACCACCTCTGAAGGACTCGGAGCAGGATGTGAATAATGTATTGTTAAGAAAGTATGAGACAAGTCAATTGCAAGGACTCCATTCCTGATGAAAATCAGGTGGAGTTCTCTGAGGGGAGAAATAGATCAGGGGCAATTACATGTGCCTCCCTGAGCTCGTTTGCAGAGCTAGGTGACCTTTCACAGGCTCAGGTTGGGGGTAAGATTTAACACTGTTTTCAGCCTGCCTTGCAACTCGGATGTTCTAGGAGCTCTAGGTCAGAGGAGAGTGTGCCAGCCAGCCAGGGCTTGGGCGCTCTTTGCTTAGTAGCATGGGTGGAGTGATGATGAGCTTTGCAGAGATTTAGGGCTGAGAAGTGGAGTTGAGTGGTTGAGAGAAGTGAGAGCAGACTTTCTGAACTTCCTCTGCAATTGTGATTGTGAGCATTCGCTCTTTGCTTTGATACCAAGTCAATTAAGTTAGCTGAGATTATTCTCAGCTACTAGTTAGACTTTGCATGAAGAATTCCCTGCCTCATTTAAGAAATGTTTAAAAGTTTTTTTAACAGTACCAGTTGCTGCGGCTGTAGTAAAATACATCTGGCTTTGAACACAAAAAAGAAAGATCAGGATGCGTGTTAAGCTGAAGTCCAGGGCTTGGGCATGGCCAGATATGCAGTGATCCATAATGGAGAATGTGTATGAATGCCCTTAGCTCTGGTGTGTTCTTAAATTTGTCAGTTCATGACCCTAAAGTTAAGAATTCACCTCTGAACCTTTTACCAGGTTTGACTTCCATTACTTATGTCTATTTTGTCGTCACTTTTCAACTACTGTGTAAAACTCATACAAAAAGACCTTTGCAGTGCGTGGGAGGTGCAGTTGATTTCCCCAGCTTGGGTGGGATAACCGTGGTAAAATGGCTAGTGCAAATTTACTGATAATCTTTGCTGCTACTTTCAGATATGCAAATGATTCACATATGTTGATGGAATGTGACTCTACTTGCAGATCTGAAATGGAAATGTATTGACACTTAAAACATACAATCTTAATACTGTTTTCAGATGCTAAGCAGAAAGCATGTTCATGGGTTTGCAGTTAGTGGAAAATATCAGACTAGATGTCATATGCCTTGCTATTCAATCTTCCTGTTCAATGCTGATGCTGTAAGAAAATGGGTAATTTTAGTTAGAGTTTATTATTCAAGTTGTAGTTGCTGTAGCCTGTTCAGATGTGGGATTGCAAAATTTGACCTTTGAGTGTAAAGGTGTCAGTTCACTTTCATGTGAAAAGTTGTTCTTAGGTGGAACAGGGTATATTTGTCTCTCTTTCTCCAAGTTGGCTAAAATTGCTAATTTCCATGACTGCATAGATTGTAGCAAAAGTAATGAATTGAAGACTTTTGAAAAGTCATTCAGAGGAAACTAAAGTGAATGTGAACGCTATTACAGAGGAGATCATGCATTACGAAAACATAAAGGACTTGTGTTTGTCTTACAATTTATGTTTCAAATTACTTTAATTTTTTTTTTTCAACAATTGATCTCAATTTATAGCTTCAGAGTGGTGGTAAAAATGCAGTTTTACAGTTGAGGTTTGCAGCAGAGAAGGGAGGAGTTCATCGCAAAGGACAGAAATGAAGCTGGGAATGCAGTACCTGCTGCAGCACTCTCTTAGTGCAGCCCACAGAAATAGGAGTGCAGTTGTCATTGTTTTCAAAATTAGTGCCTTAAAATACCTGATGCAAACTAAAGCTCATATTAAAGTGCTGTGACTGTATCACAGTAGCTGTCTCTTCCTGGTGTATTTTGACAAAAATAGCCTACCACCCAGTGCAAAGAAGAAATACAGGAAAGCCTGCAACCTCTCCCAGTGGCTTACTGCTGATGGACTTTGTAATTACATCTGTCTAACTCCATCTGTACCCTGCTTGGCTAGAGGTTGGATTTAAGATTAATTGTGTGACGGAAGATCCTGGCTTATAGCTATATCTTAATTAGAATTCACAATCTACTTTACATAAAAATATCTGAAAAGTCTTTTTGAAAAGAACACAGATTATAGTGCAAATGAAAACATTTTGATTTTTTTTTATGATTTGGGAATAACTTAAGTATATATAAATGTATTCCCATGCCATCTGGTTTATTTTTTCTTTTCATCTTGCTCTTGGCTTCTGTCACCTTGCTTATTGCTCTTTGCCTGTTTAATTAGTAGGAGAAAGCAAGTAGAAATTACTTTCTTGTGATCACAGTAACATTTCAAAGATTATTGAGTACTGTGAAAGATAGTACTTTCCTATGTATTGATATTTACTGCTTTTGAACATAGCTCTGATACTGATGTGAATAGCTGGGTGTATAATATTAGTGTAGTTAATCACTTTTTTCCTGAAAAGTACCATGTTTTTCAGAAATAAGTAGTTCAGTTCTTGAACTACAATAGTAAGGCTGAAGTATAATGGTAAGGTTGCTGTGTTTAACTCTTATGTTTTGGTGGTGTCCTGGCTGAAATGGCTCTGTTTCTAAAAGCTGTGATTTGGAAGCTTTTAATTACATGTGCAGGAATTAACATTTACTGTACTCTGTGATTTCTGAGAGCAGTCTTGTGAAGCCTGATAGAGAAATTCTCTCTACTAGTGATTTGGGTAAGAGGAGAAAAAGAAGGAAAGACGACACTTATTTTTTGTTACGGTTAATTTAATTCCATGTGCTGCAATGTAACTTTAGAACAGATTTTTAATTATTTTTTTTTTCAACTTTGTAAACCCAACGTTTTAGGCCCAAGAGATTTTTTTTTTCAGGTGAAGTGAGTGTTAATAAGACAACTTGAGGCGGGGGGGGGGAACCCTCTTGTGTGTGCATCCTGAAGTCTGTCCTTAAACAGGACCACTTAAAAGGTTCAGTTCAACAAGGTGCGTAAGCTTGTGCTCCTCTTAAGCATGAGAATGCTCCCTCTCTTGGGTTTTATAATGATACTGCTGCTTGCATGAGTTAGGATCAATTAAGTATGGCCCTAATGTTAAACCAGTGCCTGAATTCCTCATATGATAATTTGCAAACAAAATTTGCTTTCTCTTAGTGTCAGTTGCATTCCAGTTTGTTTAGCAGCGTTTGGAAGTTAAATGCTGTAGCTTGGTGCTTCCTCGCTCCTGTTGAAGGTCCTACAGCAGAACGATCTTACATGTGAAAGATGATGCTGGACTGAAGGAAAGCATCAAAAATATTTTTCAAATTTCAGAGTTTCTGTATTTTTAGTTGAAACTTTGCATTAACCACCTAAATCAATGAGTAATACCCTTTTCAAAGTTCCCTTAAAAATTAGGAGAATAAAGTTGCTTTTTACCCAGGACATAATGCAGAGTTTGAAAATATGAAATACATGGGTTTGTATTCCAATTGTAAGTATTACCAACTTTGCTTTCTTACCTGTTTTGTTCCTTTTTTTAAAGTACCATTTTATAACACCAAGTTCTCATGCATTTTACCATTATATAGCAAAAACTACACAAGTTCTGTGTTTTGCCACAGAAGGAAAAGAAAAGCAAGTACCTCTGACATTCAGGGTATTTTAAAGCTGGCCAGAGGTGGCTGCTGTGAACCCCGAAGTACAGGATTGTGGAAGGCCTGCCGTAAGACTGTGTGGTGTGATTATGTGACTGTTCAGAGTAGCTGACTCGAGCTAATCTCCGATTAGTGAGTGGTCTTTAGCTGTACTGGAGCCATGCTAAGAATTAGTGAAGAAAGAAATCTGATCTGGTTTTTTTAACTACTGAATCATCTAAGATTTTTTTTCTCTTTTGATTAAAAGACTGGCATGATATAGTGGTCTTGACATCTTGGACCTATTTTTGCTTGCTTCAAGTCTGTCTAATAGTTTTGCACACACATTTGGAACTGGAGGTTGAAAGGGGAAGCTGCATCTTGGGGAGCGGCGTTACCTAGAGAGCAAATAGTCCTTCTGAGACAGCACCATGGGATTTGAGCTGATGGAGAAGGGCAGTGCCATGTGGTGTGGTAGATGGTGTAGTCATTGGTAGTGTCTTTAGTGGAGAAGAAAGCACGACTGGGTATCTTTGTAAGGAGGCATGTCTTAAATTTTTGTTTATAGGATATGTACAGAACTGAGAAGCTTTACTTTGAGCTGATCACTTTTTCTGAAGGGAATGTTGTATTGTACTGCTGCAGCTTGAATGTCTTTGGTAATAGGGTGTGAGTTTTGTCTCCCTAATTACTCCACAGCTGTTTCCCCTCTTCCTCATCAGCATCTCCATTAAGATGGTTACTGAACTGAATCTTTGAGACAGAACCACAGTATCTATCCTTTACAAACTAAAATTTCATGTTTGTTAAAGGTACTTAGCTCATCTCGGGCATTGCACTTTAATTTGGCAGTAAGCTTTATACAGAACAAAACAGTGTTGTAGTTATTTCCCTAGATTTGGGGTAACTGAAAGCTAGCTTCGCAAAGAAGCCAATAATACCGCTTTAAAAAGGGGTTGTACTGCAGTACTAAAATTCATCTGTGAGTGACCTGGTAGAACTTTGTAACTCTACACCAACGCATCCTAATTGTCTGCTCAGGTCATAGCCAGCCTTTGTTGTCCTACAGCCCAAGGTAGGGTACTGGGCCAACTGGTTCAGCTGCCACCCTGGAGCTGGCTTAGAACAACAGCCCTTTGTTGTGCACTGGGCTGGTTGGGCTCCCGAAGGACCGGCGAACCTGCAGGCCAGGCCCCTCTTCACTTGCACTTCAGTAAAGCGTGCTGTTTGGGTCAGGTTTCCACTGGTAGGACAAAGTCCAGGGGATATCTATGGTGTGTTTGGTTTGGTTTTGGCTGTGAAGGTGTCTGCTCTGCGCTATGCGCACAGTATGCCAGTATTTTCCTGGGTGGCTTTGCAGGCTTTGTTCAATCTGTGCTCTTGCAGGTATTCTGCTTATGTTTTAGCTTATACCAGTGATGTTTCTTGTAAAAGCTTACTAGAAGGTTTGTTTGGGTGTGGGTTGTTTTGTTTTGATTTGTGGGTGGGGTTTGTTTTGTTTTTATTTTGAAATGTTTCTTTTCAGCAACACTTGGACAAAGACTTTTACTCGTTTATAGGTAGAACTAATTTTGGGATGCCTTCTCCACACCTATGTGGAGAAATGTCCTGGTATCAAAAAGAAAATTTTAGAGAAAAATTTTGATACATGCACGTGACCTTACGATTCTGAAGATTTGGAAAACCAGTAATTCAAGTTGTTATAGAGATGTTGCTTTATAAGAATATTATTATGCCAGGAAGTATTTTGAAACTGTATCTAAACTGATTTGCATGCCAGAAATGAATTTGTGTTGTATTTATTCAGACATTGCTCCTAGGACTGCTAGTGCTGATTTTGCATCTTCTTGCCACTTTAATACAAGTAAGTTCTGCAAGTTGACTAATAGCGTACCAGTAATACTTGGTGGTTCAGTGTACATAACTATAATTTCTTTAGCTCCCCTCCCCGCATTAACTTACACTTTTAAATCATGGGAATTAAGCTAAATACTTTGTTTGATACATATGCATAGAGTATATGTTGGTCCATGTACAGTGCTTGGAAAAGTAGTTTGGCTGCTTCTAATAACACATCCCTTGTGCTTTTTTTGGATAGCTTGTTATTCTGATTTTTTTTCAAGCTTAGGGCTTGTTTCATTTTATGAGCACTTGTTTGCTGTCTCACTTATCCCAAAAGCAGTGCTGAAGAAAGAATACAACAAATAAATATTGCTATAACTTAGCGAAAATAATGAAAATCAGGTGTTAAGCAGGCAGCAGCTGAAACCAAGTGATAATGACTGTGGTTATTAAGCAAATTTACCTGGTTTTAATCAGAGACCTGTTTGCAGAACACAGACTTGATGAAGAAGACAATAGCAACGTGATAATGACAAAGCTTTGCTGGTTGGGAGGGCCTGGGAGCAGCATATATCAGAGACCATCTGTAGGATCACCTGTAGTCTTTTGGAGCTGAGATGGAAGATGAGTTGGAAGAGAGCAGAAGCAGAAATGCGTTACTGTAAAGCTGCACTGAAAGGTATTGGAAGGTTGGGTGGCTGCATCGGTGCTGAGTAGCTTTGTGGGCTCTTTGGCTATTCTGGCTTTCTGCTTGGTTTTGAAAAGGAAATGGAAAAAGGAGGTGAAACTTCTGGAGTAATGTTTCTTTTCTCCTTTCATGATGCCTTTATGCTACCCTTCTCTTTGAGGGATTTGGTTATAGCATTGATCTGCATCTTGAACAGCAGATTTATGTATCTCAGCCATTCGTTGCAGTTGTTTGGCTGTAAAATACAGGAAGTTGCTGTTTACAAGCAAGAACTAATTGAAACAAACTTCCAAAGTTCGTTTAAAGAAGGAAGAACAGTTTTACTGGCAAATTAAACAGTCTGATGTCCAATCCAGCCATTGCCTTATACGGTTCCTGGTAAGAATTTTGCAGCATGAAGAAGTCAAACATTCTGAGACCGAAATCGGGTTTTTCTGGTGGTTTGATTGTGGCAGTGTCATAACCCACTTCCTTCTCTCAGTGTTCAGTAGCATGGGAAGCTCTTCAGCTGAAGTCCCAACCACCTGGGCTTCCTGTGGTGGTTTTGAGACTGACTGAAAGCCACACAAAGGGGAAGAGACTTCTCCCCACCCCCCCCATATGTATTATAGCCACGTATGTACTGTGGAGTAATTTCTTCTTGAGCCGTATTACCTTTTTAGCTTTGTACAGAACCTGTAGCAGACAATTCTGTTACGTATCTTTCCAGATCATGTGTTGGTTTCTACACAGCTTTTCTAGAGATGAAGTTAAACGATTTCTGGTAATAGATGGCAACAGCTAGAACAGCTCATTGAGAAATTGTCGAGAGTGTCATTTGTCTGCATGCATCTTGTACCAAAATCAGAGGCTGATAGAAAGGAATGGTCCTTCTAAGTGTGATGTTGAAGTTCTGGATTTGCAAGTGTGATGTATGAATTTATACTTTCCTCCATTTATAATCATGTATAGAGGATATAGTCTTACTGTATAGTCTTAACTAGCAGCCGAGACTGAAAAACTGAGGCATTGAATACCTGGCTTTTGACAACTAGGGCTTTCTAGAAGTGACTTCTCTGTAAAGGGAGGTCTTGCAGAACTTTTCCTGGAAATCCCATGGAGGGTTTGTATTGGTGGTGGTGTTAGTAATGAAGTCTCGAGTTTGCAGCTACGAAATCAAATGGAAGTTGCTGTGTTTTGGACATGCCACAAGCGATGTTTTGGATGTATGTTTGGGCATTAATGTGTAGCTTTTCCTCTAGAAGTTAATTTATTGTCACAGTGTTGGTTCTGCACAGTGTGTGTCGAATGGGGCATGGCTGAAAGCGTCAATCCTGAAGCTTGCCGGGCTGTTCAAGAAGACCTAGTTGATTGAAGGCTAAGTGGGGCTGCAGTTTGGAACTGTTGTTTTTCATGAAACTCTTGTTCTTAATTGAGCTTGGTTTTAGAAAATACTTCTAATGAAATGTGCTGGCTTTGTCTGAGAGCACTACTATGAAGAAAATGAACTCTATGTTTTGGGTTTGTGCTGGAAACAGTGTTGATAATTTAAGGATATTTTTGTTATTGCTGAGCGGTGCTTATGCAGAGTCAAGACCTTTTCTGTTCACACATCACCCCACCAGTGAGTGGGCTGGGGGTGCCCAAGGAGCTTGGAGGGGACACAGCCGGGACAGCTGACCCCAACTAACCAGAGGGATGTCCCGTACCATATGTCATGCTCAGTATATAAGGGGCTGGGGGAAGAAGGAGGGGACGTTCAGAGCGATGGCATTTGTCTTCCCAAGTCACTCTTACATGTGACGGAGCCCTGCGTTCCTGGAGATGGCTGAACACCTGCCTGCCACGGGCAGTGCTGAATGAATTCCCTGCTTTGGTTTGCCTGTGTGCACAGCTTTTGCCTTCCCTGTTGAACTGTCTTTATCTCAGCCACGGGTTTTCTGTTTTTACCCTTCCAATTCTCTCCTCCATCCGGATGTGGGGGGAATGAATGAGCAGCTGTGTGGTGCTTAGTTGCCAGCTGGAGTTAAACCACAATACGAGAAAAGTGAGATGTGTTCAAACGTTTTCCAGAGCCTTTTTGTACCTACACACACACGGGTGGTTAGACATATCTGTAGCATTCAGAGACACTCAGACAAAGGAGACTATTTTTAAGCATTATTTACTGAAGTCTTCTTGCTTGTGCAATAGTTAAAATAGAATCATTAAGGTTGGAAGAGACCTCANTTCTTGCTTGTGCAATAGTTAAAATAGAATCATTAAGGTTG
>VWZZ01006665.1:0-32372 GCA_013399095.1 Psophia crepitans
ACATTCTTTAGTTTCTTGGAGGTCTGCCATTCTCTGTGAACTTAGTGAAGTGAAGGGAGAAGTAGGGAGAAAAGTGCTAGCAAGAGACCTCCTGCTTTTAGGTTCAGTCACCTGGTGGCCACATGCACTTTTCCCCCTGTTGAGATGCTGGTAAAGTTGTAGCTGAGCCTTATTGACATCTAAAGCTGATTTTAAGGATGTTGATAGTGAATGTCAATGATAGAAGGAAATGAATGAATTTTAGAAAACAGATCTTAAAGAGCCCTTGAGAGGTTGCAGAGTCTACTCTTCTGATCCTGGTCATGGTCTGTTATGTTTGAGAATTAGTTTTTAATGATTGGTGGAAATTGGTGGGTATTCCATAGAATCATAGAATGGTTTGGGTTGGAAGGGACCACAGGAATCATCTCATTCCAACCCCCCTGCCACGGGCAGGGACACCCTACACTAGACCAGGGTGCCCAAAGCCCCATCCAACCTGGCCTTGAACACTGCCAGGGATGGGGCCTCCACAGCTTCTCTGGGCAACCTGTGCCAGTGCCTCACCACCCTCACAGGGAAGAATTTCTTTCTAATGTCCAATCTAAATCCCCCCTCTTTTAGTTTAAACCCATTACCCCTTGTTCTGTCACTATACTCCCTAACAGGCCCTTGCCAGCTTTCCTGTAGGTCCCCTTTAGGTATTGAAAGACGGCTATTAAGTCTCCCTGGAGCCTTCTCTTCTCTAGGCTGAACAACCCCAACTCCCTCAGCCTATCCTCAAAGGAGAGGTGCTCCAGCCTTCTGATCAGCTTTGTGGCCCTCCTCTGAACTTGCTCCAGCAGCTCCATGTCTTTCCTGTACTGAGGGTTCCAGAGCTGAATGCAGTACTGCAGGTNCCTGTAGCTGTGCTTAGGATTGTGCCGACCCATGTGCAGGACCTGGCACTTGTTCTTGTTGAACTTCACGCAGTTTGCACGAGCCCACCTCTGAAGCCTGTCAAGGTGCCTCTGGATGGCATCCCTTCCCTTCAGCGTGTCGACTGTGCCACAAAGCTTGGTGTCATCGGCACACTTGCTGAGGGTGCACTCGATCCCACTGTCCATGTTGCTGTTAAACAGTGCCGGTCCTAGTACTGACCCCTGAGGGACGCCATTCGTCACCGATGTCCACTTGGACATCGAGCCGTTGATCACAACTCTCTGAGTGCAACCATCCAGCCAATTCCTTATCCTACAAGTGGTCCGTCCATCAAATCCATGTCTCTCCAATTTACAGACAAGGATGTCATGTGGGACAGTGTCAAAAGCTTTGCACAAGTCCAGGTAAAAGATGTCAGTTGCCCTTCCCTTGTCCATCGATTCTGTGACCCCGTTGTAGAAGGCCACCAGATCAGTCAGGCACGATTTGCCCTTTTTGAAGCCATGTTGACTGTTGTCAATCACCTCCTTACTTTCCATGTGCCTGAGCATAGTTTGCAGGAGGATCTGCTCCATGATCTTGCCTGGCAGAGAGGGTGAGGTTGACCGGCCTATAGTTCCCTGGGTCTTCCTTCTTTCGCTTCTTGAAAATGAGGGTTATGTTTCCCCTTTTCCAGTTGGTGGGAACTTCACCAGACTGCCGTGACTTCTCAAATACGATGGACAATGGTTTGGCCAGTTCATCTGCCAATTCCCTCAGGACCCGTGGATGCAGCTCGTCAGGTCCCATGGGCTTGTTCACCTTCAGGTTCCTTAGATATTCTCGAACCTGATCTCCTCCTACAGTGGGCGGTTCTTCGTTCTCCCAGTCCCTGCCTTTGCCTTCTGTGACTTGTGCAGCGTGGCTAGAACCCTTGCCAGTGAAGACTGAGGCAAAGAAGTCATTGAATACCTCAGTCTTCTCTGTATCCTGGGTGACCAGGTCACCTGTTTAATTTTGAAGATGACTCACGTTGTCCGTAGTCTTCCTCTTACCACTAATATATTTATAGAAACCTTTCTTGCTGCTTTGAACCTCCCTGGCCAGGTTTAATTCTATCAGGGCTTTGGCCTTTCTAACCTGGTCCCTGGCTTCCTGTACAGTTTCCCTGTATTGCTCCCAGGCTACCTGCCCTCGCTTCCACCCTCTGTAAGCTTCCGTGACCCTGTTCTAATTGTTAGCTCTTCCTAACGCCCAAAAATTCTTGTTTTCTCGTTGACGTTTCAATTCTACAGGTTATGCATGGAAAACAATGTAGTTCCTTTCCTTTTACAGTGGCTTCTGTGTATTTGAAGACCATGTCTTACCATGTCTCTGCTCAGGCTAAATCTTTTCTTTTTTTCATGTTGATCATCTATATAAGTTAACAGTTCTTAATATTTTAAGCAGTAGACCTCTTTCCCATTCCAGTTACTCGGGACTGTTAACTTTCTGTAGTTGCCCGCTTTTTGCTCCACTCTTTACATCTTTTCTCAGAAAACTTGGGTGTTTCTGCTTTTTTGTGTAAAAGCTCACTGATGGCCATACGATGAAATAGGGGTACTTGAAGAATTTTTTTAAAAAATCAAACCTGGCTTCATAGAAAATGGTTTATTCCTCATCATATTTAACTTACGTACAGTAACACCTACATATTTTTTCATGTATTGTTGAGTGCAAGACGAATGTGTGCATTGTATGAATTGAATAAATTTGTTTCCATAGACCTAGTTTTGCCCATTAGACATAACACTGAGATTCTTCAGGGAATAAAAGTAACTGATGAATTGTTATACATAAGACTGAGGAAAAGAAAATAAGATATTTTCTAGATTTTCTAAGATAATTGTTCTACATAAGACTGTCAAAGGAAAATAGAGATACTAACGCTTTCCTGCCTACATATGGATCTGTACAATTTTCTCGAGGTACATTTAGTTAAACAGTACTATCAAGGAAAAAAATAGTTGTACATATTTCTATAAAATCTTTATGTGAAAGAAGATTTTGTGAAGGGAAAGACAACACAGAAAGAGAGAACGCATGAGTTCACATAAACTTTATATCTTTCCTCTCTGAGAATAAATGAACCCACTTCCCCACCACTCAGCAATAAAGCCACTCATGCTGAAGTCTATTCAGCCTATTTTAAGTAAAACTTAAGCAGATCTAAACATATTCCATATAGAATCAGATGACTGTTAAATCTTGGAAGTGTTTTCTGAAAGAAAAAAATCCAGACATCCATCATGTTTTTGTTGAAAGTTAAACAGTTTTTGAGAAAAAATTAGTTGGTTGTCTGGAAAGGTTAGAGGGCTTTATACTGGTTTGTATATTAAAAGAACCTAAAGCTTTTTTAAGGAAAGTTTTATTTGAAGCATAATGTCAGATTTTTAAGTAGTTCTCTTCTACCAGACAAATCAAAATTCCTTGTAATATAACACAATTTGTAGAGATTGCAAGAAAAAGAAAAGATCTCCCTGTAGTCTCTGGGAAGTGCAGCTGAATGCATTGCATCTGGGCTGTTGCAGACGAGAAAGGTAGTTACTGAATGGGTGTTTTGATTTATGTGTATCTTTGTCTCCATAGCACAGTTCAGGAAGGATAAGGTGAGTTGTAGTATTCCATAACAATCATGCATTGTTTAGAGGCCTAATCCCACAAAATACATCCTTAGGTAGTTTTTATTTCATTGAGTAAACCAGCTTTTTGATGGAAGTACACACCTGCTAGAACAAAATTTTCTGTTTGTGAGTCCTGCAGTTTTGTTGTGTACGCTTAAGGCAGTTTAAATAGACTTCTATAAAAGAACTTTGATTATAAGAAGAGTAAAAAAATAATAATTTAAAATAGTACTGAATCATAGAATGGTTTGGGCTGGAAGGACTCTTAAAGCTCATCTAATTGTACATTCTTAAAATGCAGAGCGTGAATTTTACTCACCAGTGACTGATGGTTCTTTGCACAGGACCCCCAGGGAGTTTGAACGTGAAACAAAGATGTCAATATTATGCCCCTAAAGCGAAGTCTGGCCCTTCTGTCTATTCAAATGAGCATTTTAAAATATTGCCTGAAGCATTCTGTTACAGGTGTATTATTAAAGCTATCTCTTGTATGTTAGCCACTGGCTAATAAATCAGTTACCATAGTTTACGATGAGAAATGTAGTTCTGCAGAACAGCATAGCTACACAGCGCTTATCAGTTAGAATGTAAGCATGGAGTTTGTATTTAGAGTTCTTGAGCACCAGATTTCTAGAGAAAGAATGTAAGGCTAATTTGGACTTTTCTCTCTTTCAATATGGCCATTCTAACTAGTGCTAACATTTTGATAGGCTGCAGTATGATTCATGTAGTATGTTTTTTCTTTACTGAAAGATGGATCTCTTGTTACATTGACTTAAATTATTCTTGTTTTTGGAATTCTTACATGCTAGAAATTACTGTCTTTAGTCTTTTGTTCATATTGCACATATTGGTAATTTATTTCAACATAAAGTGGTTTTTAAAATTAGTCTCTAAGTCTGCAGAGTGATTCATTCCTTATGTTAACATCATATGTTCATTTAAACTAGTAGAGATGCACTTACTTACAGTAGCTTAAGGGTTTCTTTGCTCTTGTTCTTGACACAATCATTTATGTTATTTTAAAAATTTATCTATTTGAAAAGGAAAGTCTAAAATTTCAACAAAATTACAGAGCCAAAACTACTGTATGATCTTGACTCTAACCACAGATACTAGAAATGTCTGGTCTGGTAGTATTTTTGAGATATAGTGTCATCTTTTTTGTTGTTATTGTTGTTGTGAGAGCTAATGTTTTGCACTTGCTTAAATGCAGACTCGTGATGTATATTGAAAGAGACAGCAGAAAGACCACGCCAGGAAAAGAGCAGCAAGGCGGCAGTGAGTACCTGTCAAAATGCCTGGATCTTCTCATTTATCACATTGTGCGAGAGCTGCCAGGAATTCTAGGTAAATTCACTTGGTTAACTGAGCAAATCTTACTTTTGCTTACTCCCTTGAGAAACAAATATCTGCTGACATACACAGGTGGAAAGGGTACTGTCTGATTATGTAAAGTTTGCGTGATAGCAGCTTCATGAAGTTTTTTACTTACATCATGATCAAATATTTTGTATTAGTAATGCATGATTTCCTGTATTCAAGTTTTGTATTTGTTGAATGGTAAGCCCGATCAGGTCAGTCAGGAAAGAGGCTCACGTGTACAAGAAGTTTTATCAATGTTCTAAAGATATTCCAAATACTGAAAAACCTAAGAGCAAATTTGCTGTATGAAGCACTGAGGTAGCAGACATGCAACAGGATATATCTGTGAGTGTGTGTTAATCACACTGAAATTTGTTTGTTATTTGCTTTGGGCAATTTTTCTGGAAAATTTCAGCATAGATACTTTAGTTGTTCTAGATGTCTGAAACTGATTTACTCGTAGATAAGAAAAGATGGAAAGATTTTCTCTGAGGGAACATCACTGCTACCTCAACCCATCCCTTATACTTAGGAATGAGGGCTTGAAGTTTCAGCAAAATAGCTTTTGTGCCAAGGATATGCATTTGGACAGTGTTGTGAATACCTGGTCAAATTTCACTAGTATGTGAGCCTTTGGAATGATAAAAAGCTACTTAGAACGTTGTGCTGTTCATATATGTTCAAACAGAAATTTGCTTGGGTATAGTAGCTAAAGTCTTGTCATCATTGAATATGCTCAAACTTGCCATAGTGGGATGAAGTACTGGGGAAGAGAGGACTTGTGGAAGGAACAGTGGAAGACGTGTGTAAATAGGACAAAACCTACAAGTTGCAGGGCATAATTTGGACTCATTGGACAACCAGAGAAGAAGCTGGTAGAAGTGTCTCAGGAATCAGTCAACAGAAGGTGATGAAACAGGATGAGAATTTTGGCTCTTTGTACAAAAGTAATAGATAAAATCTTGAAAAATTAAGGAGGATCTGAACATAGGGTTGATACTGACTAAAAGAAGTGTCACAGAAATTATCCTGGATGAGTAAGAACTATGGGATTGTCTTTCCTGGGAAAAACTGTTCTCTATGTTATATGAGGAAATATGAGGTTTTTGTTTGAAAGAGTTAATTAGGAGTGAGTGAAGGAAGAAAGCAAAGAAAGGAAGGAAGGAAGTTAGGATGGAAAGAGAAGAAGGAGGAAGGGGAGAGAAGAAGGGAAGAGAAGAGGGTAGGAAGAGAAGGAAGAGGAGAAAGAAAGGAACTGAGTGGAGAGAAGGGCAGAGGGGGAGAAGGTATGGAGAAAGAGAGAGGGAAGGAAGGATGGAGGGAAGGAAAGAGAGAGAAGTGTGGAAAAAGGAGACAAGGAAGGAAGGAGAAAGTATGAAATTTGTGTGGCCAGTCTGAACCATCATTAAAATTCTTACTAAAACTTTCAATGGGTGAGTTCTCCCACTGTATAGAGTAAAAAGGCTAAATAGGAAGATAAGGAATGAAATGCTGTGAGTATTCAAGAAAAGAAAGGGAGCAAAACCAACCCTGATTGTGTATACTTTGTCATTAAACGATAAAACTTTTTTTTTCATAAAATTGTTTTCTGATGAGATGATACCTGATTTATTTTTCATCTTCTCTACATTATCGCTAGAATATTGAAAATGAAATGGTAGCACTGCAAAGGTCAGTAGACCTAAATGTCATGCTGCTATTTTAAAAGAAACTTTACTTCCTATGATAATGCAAATTTTTGCCTTGCTGCAAATACCTGATCCCTTTTTTTTCTAACTAAATATCAGGTTTGCATATTGGCAGTATTTCAGTATTTAGAAGTCTCAGACTATAAATGTTTGAGGCAGAAATTCACCTCCTACTGACTGTATGTACTATATGCAGCTAATAAAATAGGCCCTGATATTTCCTTAGAACCTCAAAGTTCTATACATCAAATACATAGTTACTATCATTATAACAATACCAATTGCTTTAACATGTATTCTGCTGGCTTTTTTTACCACTAATGTACAATTTACGCCTGATATATCATGCCTAATTTTTACACTGTTTTCCATTCCAAGCTAGATTTGTGTGTTGATTGTCTTGAGTATGATTAAGCTATCAGTACATATTTGTCCACATTTGTCAGGCTTTTTCTTTTTATCGTTGTGATTATGATGAAGGAACATGTTCTGCTTGAGGAGGTAAAAGCTATGGGCTCCTAAGAAGAAGAACCAGATTTGTAAACTGGAGCAGTTAAAAATGGTTTAACTGTTGATTTAGAATTAATCCTAGCTGGCTTTTTTAATATGTATTTATGTAAGCTCCTTACTGATCCCATCTTCTTCCACCAGATGTAGCTATAAACCAAATAGATTAACAAGTTGTAGAAATTTGCCTTAAAGATGTATACAAATAAATGAAATAAATTATTAACCTTGTGGATAATTTTGAAGTTTTCAGTTGTGGTAGGTAAGAAAGTAATTTTATTTCTGCATTTATAATATTTAAGCTATTTTTAGGAGGTAGGTATAAATTGCTTAGTTCATGCTAAAAATGAGAGTAACCATATCTATTTATCCGCTGCAAATGTGATGGTTATATAGGCCTTAAAACATAGAGAGTAGATTCAGTAAAATATTCAGTAGTTCAGTAAATTATTTGTTGCTAACCACAGCAAGATCTTGTTGAATTGCAGTAACATGAGTAATTGAAAACAAAAATGTGTTGATGAAAAACCACTATTTTGGTTTATGTATTTGAGTTTTAGGCAATGATTTCTTTTTCTCAAACAGTATATTGTAGAACGAGTCACATATTTAAGGCTAGGTATTTTTACAACCTACTTTAGTGCCAGACTCTGTCATTTCTGCTGTGTTGAAGATTGAACTCCATGGAAGCAGAAGAAAAGCATTGGTATTATTCAACATGAATAAACTCTGTGACTTACTCTGAAAGGAAGGGCCTTTTCTGGCATGAAAATTGGATAAATTACTGAATCCCGTCCTTTGTTTAATGTCTGTTTGATTTCCATTTTACAGTTTTGTACAGCGGTCTCGTTAGGGGAAAAAAAAAACATAGTAAGTGTTCTTTCAAGGCAGGATTTGGCTTTCAATGTTTTCAGTCTATAGGGACAGAATTTTCCTTCTCTTCATATGAGCTGTGACTTTCCTCCTACTGCTTCTGTTCTTTATCTAGTGCAGAAGAGGTCTTGCTTTTCTGAGACAATACTTAATGTGATACAAAGTTAGTATAATGTTCCTTGATTTTTATGTCTCGTTTGAAGTATAATTTTCACTTGTGCTATTAAAATTTTGTTTCCTCATTATTGTGTCTGAGATTTGTTATGGAGGCAACTAACTTCTCTTGTTGACCCGCTGCTGCCTCTTTTACAAGAATGTGAGAATTCCCATGGCTTTAGTTCACTTGTGCCGTTGTTGAAGTTGTGCATGAGAATGTGTGTGTGCGTGGCTGGTGGAGGAATCTTTTGGAAGCGGGGGAAAGATGTTTTGTTTCTTTTTGCCAGTGATACTATGCTGCAGGAAAAACATACTACTTGAGCACTATGACACCCACTTATTGTGGTGAATTCAGCTCTTGGCCAGCTGCAAGTTATGAGAGTTTTGCTTTTTATTTCACTGGAAATAGAATCATGTCCCCTGAATTTCAAGAGTATAATTCCATGCATATGTAGCCATGTAAAGACAGTGTAAATCCACCCTGCTAAGAGGGGAAATTTCATCTTTGCTTCTACACCTGCCTTCTGTCCTCACCACTTTGCTAGAGGTCATATTTGCGCACCGGTCGCTGTAGCCAGGGCAGGAAATTTGCCTGGCTGAACACTGAGCTAGGAAAGAAAAGTACTAGGTCAGCCTGATCTATCATGCAGTCACATGAACACTACTTTTGGCATGAGGGAGAAGATGGAATTGAACAGAGGATACTGGAACAGAGATGTTTTAGATGTCATTTGCCTTTGTTTGGTAAAGCAACTATGTTAGATCAGTCTGAAATGTTGTTTTCTGTAGGTGACATTCTCACTGCCTTAACTAATGTCTCTGGGCGTAAACACCCGTCAACGGTTCAGGCCAAACAGTTGAAGATGTGCCTTCCTATGATGCCTGTAGTGCTTCATCTTGTGACATCCCAGGTAGATTTTTTTTCTTCCCCCCAAAAATTGTTAAACAAAGGACAAACTCTTGCAGTCTCCCAAAATGTAATATCTGCTGATCATGATCAGAAGGGATAAAATAGAACTTTTATTAATGTGTAAATATATTGATGAGTATTCCAGCTATATAAGAGCATTAAAGATGCAAGCCTTATTTTTGCATGCTGTAATATAACTCTAATGATAGAAGCAAATACACATTTTGTTCTCTTTTTTAAATGTGGCTATGAAATACATGTTTTACTTTTTCTGGTCATAAGATACACATTTAATGTAATTTTTTTCAACTTTTTCTAAATTCAAATAGGTATTTCGTCCCCATATAGTCACAGAGGAGTTTCTTTTCAACTATGGGACCTTACTTGTGAGTGTAACCATCTAAGTTAAATCTTGTTTAAAAAATATACATATGCATACAATTTTGGGAATTATTTTAATGTAATAAAATTGCATTTGATTTATTGATTGGAGAGAAGACATACGCTGAATATGAAATTTAAGCTTTGATTATGTTCAAAATATATATATTATCAGAAAATATTTTCTGTTGTAAACTATTGGGTCAAAGGGAAAATATGCTGTCCTGTGTCCAAATATAGAGAAGCTCTGTACGTGTCTGATAAACTGAGAATTTTCTGTGTGCTTTATTTTAGAACAGAAAAGTTTAGCTCTAAATTACACAGAATATTCTTTCTAGAATTTTACACTAGTATTTTATGAGCAGAAATGAAAGATAAATTATAATCTAATCTATATTTAAGGTATTCTTTCCTTTTGACACCTTCTTCTTCTTGTCTGTACTTCTACACTGTGTTTAGTTGATGAAAAGATGATAATTGTAAGCTACAGAGCTAAGATTCACAGATTGGTAGGGGTTGGAAGGGACCTCTAGAGATCATCTAGTCCAACCCCCTGCTAGAGCAAGATCACCTAGAGCAGGTTGCACAGAATCATCCAGGTGGGTTTTGAATATCTCCAGAGAAGGAGACTCCACACCCTCTCTGGGCAGCCTGTTCCAGCGCTCAGTCACCCTCAGCGTAAAAACGTTTTTCCTCATATTCAGATGGAACTTCCTGTGTTCAAGTTTGTGCCCACTGTCCCTTGTTCTGTCACTGGGAACCACTGAGAAGAGTCTGACCCCTTCCTCTAGACACTCACCCTGTAGATATTTATAAGCATTGATCACATCCCCTCTCAGTCTTCTCTTGTCCAAGCTAAGCAGACCCAGCTCTCAGCCTTTCCTCATGCAAGAGATGCTCTACCCCCTCATCATCTTGGTAGCCCTTCGCTGGACTCTCTCCAGTAGTTGTCTCACATTAACATCTACAACCTATTTATGACATTAGCAATAGAAAATGAACTTTTAAACTATGTGATAGGGTACTATAGTGAAAATGGAGTAGTACTGTTGTAATGTAATTTCCTCATATGAAAACAGTTGTTTCTGCTAAATGAGAAAAAAGTATGTTCTAAAGTTGCATATCAGAGTTAAGCAAATATTTTTATCACATGGGTTCATAAATGACAACTAGGTATTTACTTCCACAATAGCATGAAGAAATGTTTCACCTCAAACAGCTAGATTAAAATTTACTGTTCAGATTCCCTTCTCTTTCTCCTTTGAATCTTGATTCCAAGCAAATATGTGTTTTAATTTAGCTCTACTAAAATATTTGTATAAAAATTAACATTAGAATGAAGGAGAAAAAAAATTTAAAACAGTAGATGTTGAATTCCAGAGCCTTTTATCTCTTTGAAGCATTTGTAACTAGGCAGTAGGTTTATTAATGGTTTTGGATCAACCTTCTAGAAGGTGAAATTCTTCTGTCAACAGTATAGGTACAGCAGACCAGGTACAATGTAAGTTTTCTTTTGATGTTACTCCAGCTTGCTTGAACTACTGACTGAGGAAGTCAGGCTAGTTACACTAGCACAGCTTTCCTGTCAGATCAAGGAGGAGGAGATTACTGAATATTTCCTTCATCTTGTCCTTCTGTCTTCATTGAACAAGGCAATTCAGGAGCTTACACATACCATTTCAATTTGCGCATAAAAAAAGGAGGGGAAGTAGTATATCTGAAAAAATTAATATCAAATTTGAATCCATTTTATATAACTGTGTTAAGATACGACTAATGCTATTACTTCTGGAAGAGTAGCTATCCATTCTGCCAGGCAACAGTCTACTTTGGAATTTCATGTTTAGCAGCGTTCCCACTGACATCTATGAAGGGACATTCGATCATCAGCGTGCACTTTTTCAGAGTACTGTGCTATAACTGAGGCCTCTAAGACTTTAGCAAGTCAGTCTTTCAGCTTTTCTCTTTGTTTTCTTTTTTTTCTGATTTATTCAAAAATGTTACTCTTAATAATAAATGATTAGGAGTGGAAAGATGCATGCTTGGTGTCTGGAAGGAAAAGAGTAGTTATTTCCCTGTAACTGTTGTTCATTGAGATTTTTTTTGTCTTGCTGCTTTGAAGTTATTTCCATCATCACTGTAATTTTCAGTACTGTTGTGCACGGAAATTGAGAGGGAGTCGGGACAGTCCTTTCATGTTTTCAGCTGCGAATAGAAATACTTGGAGGACACGCTCTGCCCCAAAGGCACAGCTAATAGTAGGCTCCTGGCAGAGTGCACAGCGCACAGACTCACCTGTAGTGGCATGCACACATCATTCCTCTCTTGCTTAAAAGACTCCAGATTGTTGGTTGTTTTGGTTTGTGTTCTGTTTTTAGGTTTTTGGGTGTGGTTTGTTTGTTTTGGATTTTTTTTGTGTAAGTACATCTTTTCGTGTTTCTAATATAAAATTAAGAAAATAAGCATTAGTAGCCAGACCAATTTTTGCACCAACTGTATTTCCAAATTGGTCTTGAAACTATGGTTAGGTGTGAAACTGTCTTCAATGAGCAAACAAAATAATATTCTCTTCCAAAACAAGTTAATTAGGTAATAAGTAGTAATTTTCTTCAAATGATCAAGAAGGTAAAATAACTGGGGTTTTTTTTTTAATAGAAGCAGGGTTTTTTTTATGGTTGTCTCTGAGATGCATTTGAATTATGAAATATATAATTAGTTTCTAACTGTATTTTTAATTAGATCCCTTCAGATGTTTCTTACATACTGAGAAACAGATAACCCAGGTAGACACTTCTGCCAATTTAATATGTAATACAAAAATTTTAATTGATAGTGAAATATAAACCAAATGTAATTTTCTTGATGCTTTACTTTGTATAAATAAATAGAAAAGTGTGCAAATTGAAAAGGAGAAAGATGTTTATGCATGGTAAATTCTCCATGTATTAAATACTGCATTAGTAAAAGAGAGCATGCTATAAATTCTGCTGAGAATTTTTTCCCTCTTTAGCAAATGTAACTAACATGTCTTTTGCATCCCCTATGAATTACACAGCTATACATAAAGTGAAAGCAGAAGAGTTAAATCAAGATTAAAAGGCAAAAGAATAATGGGTCTAACTGTACAATATTTACTTAACCCAGATTATTAATATTTCATTGTCCTGTTCCTCAAAATGATGACTAGTTTACGTGACTTTTTTAATAGAAGGTTATGCATTTTTGTATGTTTTTCTGTGTGTAACTGTATCCATAGTATGTGTTGTATGGACAAAGATAAAAAAGATGGTACAAATAAGAGAAAATTGCATTTTCTAGAAGGTCTTTGGTCTTTTTCTGAGTTATTTTAACATAGCCAAGTCCAAGGTAGTTCAAAGTCTTCTTAGAAATTACACTTTTCTGTTAACAATAAAGACACTTAATTACTGTCTATTTGTCTGGAAGTGTTATCATTCCTGACATTAGTCAGAGTAATAGTCCTTACTGTACTCTACATTTAAGTGTCCAGCAGCATCACAGACATGCAAAATTATAACTGCTAGATCATGAATGCTTTCACTCTTTCATATCTTAATTATTATGACAGTGTATCCTAGTGTAGGTGCATTAAAATTTGTATTTACACAGTCCCTTAAAGAATTTCATGTTGTAATTATTCAGTGATTACATTGCTTAATTTTTGTTTCTGAAGTGTTTTAACATAAATGTCTCTTCTTCTGTAGAATATTATCAGATCAATAGATTCAGGGGAAACAAATGTGGATGGAGCAATAGGTAAGCTAACCTATGATACTGCTGTACTTTTATGAGTAGGCATTGTAACTGTTGTATTTTATAAAGAAATAAAATTATTTTTACTAATAGGGCCAGCTGCATCAGAGGAATTGATTAAGACCACTTTATCAACCTTTGAAGCAGTAATACAGCATCCTGTCTTGTTGACAATCCATCGCTTGACTGTAAGTCTTTCAACAAATTAAATAGTTGCAGGCTAACTGGCCTAATTCCATTGATAATAGAATGTTTTGAAGATTTAGAAACTGTTTAAATTATGACTTAAAATGTATTGTGGTTCTATTTGACTGGAAAAATCCTTATTGTTTATAGAGAGATCTAATTTTCAAAGAAGCAGCGAGGCATTTAGACTCAGTTTACTATATTTAGTTGGGAAGTTAGAGGGAGAATGAGAAGGGCTTAAAGTTTAGGAATAACAGTTCTTAAAATGCTTTTTGTGTAAATATAATACTTGATTCTATAAGTCTTCAGCCTCAAAGCAACCATGTTGCTATACATTAGTGAAAATTTCACCATTTCATTTGCCATTATGCTTTTAACATAGCTTGGAAAGACAACCTGTGAGGGCTGAAGATCCCAGTCCATCAATACTCTTCCTGATGAGATCATCATCAAGAGTAACATTTTATAACGAACAGTGGGGTTTGCTAAAAACAGTGGGGTTTTTTTGTTTAACAGATTGCTTACTAAGAATTGCATTACAATTACTAAACCCACATACTGTAAGCTTCTGACATCACTAAAGATTTGTTTTCTTTGAAGTTTTTCATGAAATTATTTACTTTGAGCTAAGCTACCTGAAGCCAGAACAGTCCTGTTGTGAAACAGTTGTCAGCAAATTAGTAGGCTGGAATGCTTGAATCGGTGGTTGACAAATCATTGTAATCTGTACCAGTGCATTACTGTACCTGAATTTCTATCCAAAGTGTAACCCGCCATACTTACTGGGGTGGCCATTTAATTCAAACTGAAGTTTATGTGTTTGTATTTGAATTAGATCAAGGACACACTCCATAGAGCACCTGAATAAATAAATGAATTAGCAAATTGATAAATTCATAAGAATGTGTGATCTAGATGATTGTGCTAGGTAAGAATAGGTGATCTTAGAAATCAAGTGGTTTTAGAAGCTGAATCATATTTGATGTGTGTGTTAGTCGAGTATTTAGATTATAAAGCCTTAATAAGGGAAAATACTAAAATTAATTAAAATATAAATAGGAATTTTTAAAAGTTCAATGTTTATTTTCATTAATGCTCATAAAAGAGCGGTATTCAAGAAAATGGTGTTTATGCACAAAACTCTAACCAATTACAGTCAGAGGGGAAACAGTACCTAACTAAACAGTTCAATTTATTTTAATATGGCAAAGGATGTTCTAGAAAAGAAATGAAAATGTTGGTGAGGTATAAATACCTGCTGGTATCTCCTTACATGCCTTTTAGCCTTCACGCCACTATATTATGACTGTCTCATTCTAGAATCACCTTAATTTAAAAAACCAATGGTTTTACTTCTGTGGGTTATCAAGAGTATCTTATATTGACAGAAATATGTATCATTTTTTATGGACGTCCATCAATATTTACTGGAATTGCAATATCTTGTGTCAGCACATTAAATAAAATTCCCCTCACTGCTTAAACTTTAATGATCTGGGGGTTTTTCCCTGAAAAAGTAGCACCAAGTAGACAGCTCCCCTTTACAGCCCTTCTTCCCCTGCTCCCATCCCCACATTCAGCAGAATATTATATTGAAGCAAGGGAATGACTACCCCACTCTTTCAAGTAACCTGACTACCAGTAGGTGAGTTTTATTTAAGTATCTAAATTTCTGGGGAACACTTAACTTCATCACATACGTTGAAACTTTTAGGTGTATATTTAAAATCCATCTGAATACAGTAGTTAACATTATGTAGCTAGAGAAAAAACTTCCTGCCTACCCAGTGCTTGTAAATTTATGACACATAGCACTTCTGTAGAATAGTTTCCCTAATTTAGAATAGGTGTATATTGAAATGGATTAACTAAAAATAATTATATCCTTGTCAAGGAACAACACTCTTTTTTGTTTTGTTTTGGGGTTTTGTTTTGGTTTTTTGAAAATAAAATCTATTACTTCACGTGCTCATTTTCATAAGTAACAGTTCTTCCTAATTTAAAAGAGTCCTCCTGACACTCAGCAAATAGCCATTCAGACACAAAATAAAGTGGAGAAATTGCCTTGTATTTGGTATGTTAAATTCAAGAAATTGTCCACTGTAATTAATAATCTCTAACCACATCTGCCACTAGTGGTGCAAACAGTAATTAGTTTAATACTATTTACGAAGTCTAGTGTGCTAATTATACTTGAATGTACAGCATACATTACTGTAGCGGAAAGTGGTACTTCATCTTCTATGATGCATACAGAATATTTTTAGAATTGCTGTTACTCAAGGGATATCTTCTAATTGCTGCTCGCTGAGCATGACTAGAATCTATGAATACAAATGCCAGCACCCAGCGGAACTTGGTGCTTTTTAAAAAAGTTGAAGCGAGACATGTTTGAGCTTCCAGATCAATATTTAAGTATAACAGTGGTTAATAGAAAACTCTTTTACTGAAGTGAAATGTGTATCCTAGGGTGACCTCTGAAAGCTGGACTGATCATTTAGACAAAGCTGATCACAAACAGCATTTTCTGGAGGGGACGAGAGGGAAGGCCAAAACCTTGAGAGGATGCATTTTTTCCACTACAACTGTGACACTGCTTTACAGTTTCTAATCAGAAATTAAATGCCTTTCCAATAAAGTTTAATGAATTTAATAAAAAGTTAGATTATACTAAGCAAGCAGAACCAGTAAATTTTTCAGTTCAATTCTGGTTTTGGTTTAGCTGCAATGGAAACTGTAAGTTAATAAGAATTTAAGACCAACATTTCAGGGTTTTTTTCTACTTTGAGAAGAAAATAATTGCGTGTTCTGGGTTTTAGTTCATGTTTTATTTGCCTTTGTATTTGTACCTTGAACAAAGAAAATTGAATAAATTGATTTTTTTGTGATGAAATTTCTGATTACTAGCAACCTGAAGTCAGTTATTGAGGAGATTCATTTCTGTGGCTATTGTATTATGTATTGCTAAGTGTGATAAAGTCAAGGGAAATTAATTGAAAGTGCTCAAACGAAAGCCAGTATGAGCAGTAATTCCATTTTTGCATGCAATTCTGTGCATTTTTGCAAGATCTAAAGACTAACAGTAAGCGTGACTCAGCAAGTTTTGACAAAACTGTAGATTTCCAAGTATGCAAATATGATGATGGAGGCCATCAAGAAGAGTCTCTATACACTGGAGTAGGATATAAACCCCGGTTTCTTAACTGACACAAGTTAAGAACTGACACTGCCTGTTTCCTCCACCTACCTAAAATGGAAGAATAGTTATTAAATTCAGATAATAAGCATTAAAACAATATTTATTTTTAAATTTTGGTAAAGGGTTAGATATAATTAACTGGAATAATTCTGTGCTGACTGTATCATTTGCAATTTTCTCTGCTACAAAGTATATTTATTTGCCTGAAGAAAAGGACATAGGCTAATTCAGAGCACTTTGGGCAGTGATGAGTTCATGATGACAGTTCCTGTGGGAGTCCTTTCTATATTCTGACTAGCTCCCAAAAATTATCTGTATACTGCACAGATGATCTTTTACCTGAAGCATGGAAGTTCTTCTCTGGTTGAGGCAAAGTTGTCAGCAATGATTCTCCTCCTCAAGGTTTTAAAACTTATTTTTAAAAATCAGGCTAAAATAAAAGCCCCCTGAACATGATGAGTTGCTTGATGGGAAGTCAAGGGAAGAGCAGAATGACATGGAAATCTTCTGGTTGACAATATGAGTTGTTAGTTTCACCAAAGATGACAATATAAGGGTTAGAAACTTCTGCAAGTGCTTTTTTCTGCTCATCTTAGTCTTTACTTGATTCAGCATCAATGGTGTTCTTCATCCACAAGCTGTTCTGATCTAACCACTGACACCTTCATTTTGTCAGTGTAGGGTATGACTATATGAACATATTGTACAGGATTTCTTCAATCACTTTCCCTTTTCAAAGAGATTAAAATTCTATACCCCATGTGACTTTCTGTCCATTAAGTTAATCCACATGACATGAGACTTTTTTGAGAAACCAGTTCAGTACTAATTGACATCTTGAGTCAGTCAATCAGTGCTGTCTCTTCTCAGAAGTAAGAAAAAAATCCCCACCACAATCCTCAATGAAGATTCTGAAGTTCTGAAGACTTTTCAAGAAAAATTACAGAAATGTCATCCTTCTCCCCAATTCATTCAAACATGCATTAGATTATTTCTTCTATTACATTCTGAGAGATTACTGGCAATATTAAAACATTGAGAAGCATGCTGTGCCTCCAGCAAATGCTTTAAGAAATTTGAAGGCAGCATGATCTCAATTCCATGGTCACTTTCAGCAATAACTTTGTATGTGGAATTTTAATGAGGAGAAATGTCAAGGTGATGTAGGATGTTGTGGATCTTACATGTGACTGGAAAAAAAAAAGGGTTTGGCAGCTGATGGTCTTTGCTTTGGCATGTTCTGCTTTGAATAGCAGATAAGGAGAAGATATTTGTCAGTAGTTGTAAGTTAAACATATGCACACTGAAAAGAACCAGATACCTCTAGAAGAAATCTCTGGAAATAAAGTAATGGTCTTAGTCACTTGCGAGTTTGTATATGATAGCTGCATGGAATGGATAGCGTAGTTTCTTTATCTAAGTTTGATTCCTGCATCTGATTTTTCATTTGTGAGAACATAATAGTTCACAAATGCTACTGGACCAGGGCTTAAGCCTGCTTATTTTCTGTCTGCCCAACGTAACACCAAATGTCAAGACTTTGGCTTTAAGAGCTGATTTGAAGAGCTCTGAAAGTCATTTTTAATCAAGGGAGAGATTTTCTAGGTCTGTAATGTTAACCATATTAAGGTAAAATTGAGAAGAGGCTTAAGCTATCCGTATAAACGTAGCCTAATTTGTGGAGTATAATGGGTAAGTTTGGTAATATGCTGGTTCATAATACATGATAGTTGTGTGTATATGTGGAATAGCTGAATTCATCCTTGCTGACTAGCACAAGTGCATGGAAGTGTAGTTTTCTGTCATCATTCTTAGGGAGTACCTCCAGCAAAGGATCTTCCCACTGTGAGCCCCTGCAGTGTTGTAACTGCTTTTTAGTGGGTACTTGTGGAGCTTGGACTTTGCTTGGTGCAGTGAAGTAAAGCTGAGGCAGCGTGCGTTTGTTTCTAACAAAGCAGGCACATATATTTAGGGTGCAGGCCTTGTGTCTGTCATCTCCTGAACAGCGGAGACAAGCAGAGAAGGACTGAAATTACAGTTTTCTCTTTCAAGCTCCTCCTAGTACCTGGTGAATACTTAACTACTCTGAAACTGTGGCTTGTCTCTCTTTCTCTTTTGACGGTTAAAGTAACATACAGACTATGCAGAAGAATGTCTTGTGCCTTGTTTTCAAATGATCTGATTTTTTGTAAGTAATAAAATACTGTGGAAAAGTGCATACGGCTTTTGCTGGGTGCTCATACCTCATTAGTAGAGTTTTCCTGGCAGAAATCAGTGAACTTTATAGAGACAGATGTTCTGGTTTTGGATAGTATACTTGGATTTCCAAAATGTTTTTTGACAAAGTCATGCACCAAAGACTTGTCAAATCCATCAGTGGCCCTTCCCTCTTACCCTCTGACAAATCAACTTTAACTAACTAGTTAAAATTTACTAAGTAGAGAATAGAGGTCAGTTTTAAAATAATAGGTATATTAAGAATGGTGTCTTACAAAGATCTGTGTTGCAACATGTGCTATTTATAACTAATCCAGAAAAGGGAATGAATAGGGAGGTGACAGAACTGACTGATGACACTAAATTATTCACAGTTGTGAAAATTAAAACTGACAGAAGAGTTGCAAAAGGTTTCAAAATATTGAGTGAACGGACAATAAAATGACAAGCAATTCAATACTGATAAATGTCAAGCAACGCACACGGGGAAAATCATTCCAACTATACATACGCTGTCTCAGGCTCTAAACTACTTGTAACTGTTCTGGAGATCTTTTAGCATAATTTTTCTGTGAAAATGATAGTTCTATACTCAGCAGTAATCAGAGAGACAAGTAGATTATTGGAAATGACTGGTAAAAGATCAGACAAAAAAGCTGATAACATCCCTATGCCATGGTAAGTCCGTGGTGCCCTCAAGCCTTGAATGCTGAATGCAGCTGTGGTCATTCACTCTCAAAGGCAGTGAAGCTTACCAAGAAAAAGTACAGCTCGATGCAAGGAGGCACTGAGTAGATAAGAACTTCAGCTTGGAAACAAAAGACTTGAAAGTATAAAATCATAATTGGCATGGGAAAGATGAATGGGAAATAATTATTCATAGTTTTCATAAGATAAGAATAGGTGGATATCAAGTGGATAGCTGCTTTAAAATAAACAAGGAAGTACCTTTTCTTAAGGCATAACTGAAGTGTGGAATTCAGTGCCATAGATATTGTGTATGCAAAAAGTGGTGTTGGACAAATATATGGGAGAAAAGGCTAGTCAGCATTATTGAATGCTAAAATACAGATACAGCATCAACACAGGAAGTTTCTTAACTCGAGAGTTACTAGACTAGAAATTAGAGTTGTGCTTTATCCTTGGTCTATTTCTCCTACTCTTTTTCTGCTTCTTTCTAACTGCCAGAAACAAGACTACCAGGTTTGAGCTCTTCTATATATATATTATAGCTGGGAGATGTGAATGTAGTGTGTATCGAAGTTTCTAGTATTTCATTGCTATTTTGACAGCACAGTTATGGCAGCATAGCCTCTGAATGCCATCACTACAGAATTATAGTATGGCGGCTTTGTGCAGTTAGGGATTTATTGTGAATTGGCTATCAGGCTATTTAGAAGATGGTAGAAACCCAGATATAGTTATGATCATACTTAAACTATTGTCCCCCTGTACTCAGCCCTGGTGAGGCCGCACCTCAAGTACTGTGTCCAGTTTTGGTCCCCTCACCACAAGAAAGACATCGAGGCCCTGGAGCATGTCCAGAGAAGGGCAACGAAACTGGTGAAGGGGCTGAAGCACAAGGCTGATGAGGAGCGGCTGAGGGAACTGAGACTGTTTAGTCTGGAGAAGAGGAGGCTCAGGGCAGACCTTATTGCCCTCTACAACTACCTGAAAGGAAGTTGTGGCGAGCTGGGGGTCGGCCTCTTCTCACAGATAACTAGTGACAGAACAAGGGGAAATGGCTGCAAGTTGCGCCAGGGGAGGTTCAGGTTGGAGATGAGGAGAAATTTCTTCTTGGAAAGGGTGGTCGGGCATTGGAACGGGTTGCCCAGGGAGGTGGTGGAGTGCCCGTCCCTGGGGGTGTTTAAAGAAAGGTTGGATGTGGTACTTAGGGACATGGTTTAGTGGGTAATAGGTGGTGGGGGGACGGTTGGACTAGATGATCCTTGAGGTCTCTTCCAACCTTAATGATTCTATATTTCTATGATCTAGTCTGTTTAGGCTTTTGCCCCTTTTTTTGTAAGCAATCTTAGTGATAAAGACTGAAACAAGAAAAATGTCTCATGACCTTCATGCATATATGGAGATTTGATTTTATGTAGATGTCAGCAGTCATTTAAAAGTAAAAATGAATCCTTGTTTGAATACTCTTCTGTTTTTTCAATCCCTCTAGAAAATGCCAAAATACTAACAAGGTGGGTCAGTATACGTAACTTACAGAAACTTGTGCAATTCACTGGTTATTTTATTAAAAAATATTTTATGTAATGTTTCACTTCAGTGTTTATCTTGCCTAAATAATTGCTTTCCTAGTGCATACCTTGCTTATGGAGTTGTGTATACATTAGTAAAAAAACAGTGACCCAAATGGCGTGGGAGGGAAGATGACGGTTGCGGAGTTAGGAAGTATCTGATATAAGATTCATGTACAATTTAATACTTGCTTCAGCATGTGCACTCTGATATGCTCTTGCATCACAAAATAGTTTTTCATAGGATTAGTGCTTCATTTAGTTGATCTCCCCACGACACTGAACTGACATAAGGCAAACACCTGCTATGGAGAATTCCATTCTAAACAGTTTGTTTGCCAAAATTGAGGTTCACATTAGAAACTACAATTGTTTAAGAGCTAAAGAATCTTCTTTACAATGACAATTAAAAAAACCATTTGTCTTAGAAAAGACTTACGACTGCCTTACCACATTTGCTAATGTGGAAAGACTACTGTTAATACTAGATGAAAATGAAAGAAGATTTTAAGTTTTAGAAGTTGAAGTTGCATCATACTGCTGTATGCTGCCATCTTAATTCATATCAGTCTGAGTCAGTGCTGCTGCTGAGAGATTCATGATATTCTGAGTCCATATGTTGCTTCAGACAATAGAGAGCTGCGCTTTTTTTGCCTCTTTTCTGTCTCACATCTTTAATTTACCACTTAACTGTGCCTCTTCACTTAGGAAGCATTGCAGTAGGTTGAACTGGTTTTTTGGACTGAAAGACCTTAAGTACATACTTTTTTTTCTTTTCCCTGCCTCACAGGTATGTTATAAATGATAAATAACCATTTGCAGAATGGTTTAGAAACCTGCACTAATGGAGTTGTTGGAGTGCAATGTAGTTATATGATTTATCTTATTGCATATTAACTGAAAAGACCGTGAAATATTTCAAAATCATGAAGTGTTACAAAAGTCACCATGTCCATGATATCTAGCATTATCTATATAGGCATAAAGACTATTTGTACTTGCAAGAATAGCGTGACGTCCATACCTCAAGCAGAGACCTTTACCTCTTCTATTGAAAGTATGTAACAAAGGCATCTTTTGGTAGTTTTTTCAGAAGTGAAAAAAAAGCTAGACTAAATTAATCCCTTAATGTCAGAGATTCATTTAACAGAGACCACCAACTAACAGTGAAATAGCTGCTAATTGTAGTTACTGCTGACTAGAGGCTAACTTCATTTAGTGACCGTTTTTCATATATACTTTCAGTTTCTGTAGATGTTTCCTTACAGTAGCTGCATAAATCTAGAGAAATTCTATCTTCTAGTATTAATCACTAAAAGAAAACACACAGGGGATTATAAAGCAGTCTTGTTACACCAAATCCTGTCCACGGTGTGGTGAGAACCTACACAGTAATTTTATTTGTATAAATAAATCCAAGGACAAGCTGTGTATCCATGATGTATGCTCAAAAATTGCAGGGCTGTCCATCCATCTGCTCCCTGAAATGAAAGCATGTCCTGTCTAAATAAATTATATTTTACCAATGACTTAAGACGTAGCAATTCATTCTTTTATGGAGAATACCAATAATATACTATGTTTATAGAAACTGAGTTATAGCCTGGTTTGCCATACATTGATTTCAGACAGAACTAAGCTGACTAGTCCTGCAACAGATGATTAATCTCTAACGATACACTCATGGACCATAAAGAGTTGCCTGGATTATTTTTTTTGATATTTCAAATCTTGTCTGTAAATTTAAATTTTAATGAAAGGCTGTGTATTACCAGAATGGGAGAAGTTAAAATTGTATTGAGACTGTCTACTAAGCTTAAGGATATTTCGTTAGAGGTAATACATGTTTCATGATGTATTTTAGTTCTGTGCAGGTTTGTTTTAGACGGATGTTTCTTCTGAACTCCATTCGATGATTAGTTTATGGATTAAAGCATCAGGATTAATAGATATTCTAATACTCTTTTTGTCTTACATATGCTCTGAATTCTGTATCTTAAATCAAAAATCACTGTCAATGAATTACACCAACGTAACTGTTATTTTCTATGTAAACATACATTACTGTCTGTAGCTTTATGACAGCTTACCAGAGAAAAGTGAACTTGGCGGCTTTATAAGTGTGATTATGGATGAATTTCCATGATTACTCATCTCTCTGATTAGGGGTTGTAGCAGTGGCATAAAAATAGATGATAGTGTATCTCTCTTCTATTTTTCCCCCGTGAGTAATCTAAGCCAGACCTTTCTAAATCTCTGTTTTAGGTTGAAGACTGTATCCTGCCACCACTAGTTTCTTTGGTCCACAGTCAGAATGGTAAGTAAATGGCCACATCAACTACAGTTTCCATGAATTCCACATTTTGTTTTAATTAGACTTCAGTGTGGTCACATTCTTGGCACCTTTATTTTCAAGTGGAATGGAGACTCTTCAGCGTGCGGTTGCTCTCAGAAACCACATCACTGCTTTTAAGCCACGAGGTCATGGCTGAGGAGAAAGGGGAGAGCTTCGACTCCAACAGCAAGCTTCTGTCTCTCGTTAGAGATTCATTGCTGCCTCAGTAAGTATAATATTGCTCCTGTAATGGGGAATAACTTGATACTCAATCTGTTTTGACAGTGTATTTATTTTAACTACCCTTTTTATGTTTAAATGGCAAAATGAAAAGAGGAATAGCAATTAACTGTTGCCAGAGTTCTCTGCCCAATATGTCTCTCCTAGGTTTATTTAGTATTTTGTCATATACAACACAAACACAGCTTCTGTGTGACACTGATTTCTGATACTGTGCCTCTGGCTGCTCTTGGAGTGAAACAAGTTTCCCCTAGCTTTCAAGCTATGATTTAAATACTCTGCTTTGTTCCACTGACCATTCTAACAGCAACATCTTTGTGTCAGTTTTGGATATTGTGCCCTCATATATTGTTCTGAAATCATAGGGAATGGCATATAACTTTTTAAAAAAGAATAGTAGGAATAGTACTGGAGGGATTAGTCCTCCATGATCCACCCAGGGGTTATTGCCTCCAAATTGCTGTCTTCTCCTGCTGCCCCAAGCAGTGGAAAAACCCTACAGCAGAGTAGATGAAACTGCAGCCTGTGGGCCAGATGTGGCCTGGAACTTCAACTATATGGTTTATAGTCAAATGAGGCCTTTAATTTCAAAATGACTTGCAGGTGAGCATGAAGACAGCTCTCTGTTGTGTACATGCATCCTGTGAGCTGATAACGTCCATGAGTAGAGGGAGGGAAAGCACAAACACAGGCTGAGTACAATAAAGATGACTCATTATTTATCTTTCACATTATTCTAATAATGTTACAGTGTACTTTAATGTGTGGTCCTCAAAAGTTAATAATTGTAAATGCTTAACTGCCTTAAGTGAGGAAATTGTTCCCCACCCCTACATTAACTGGCAGAAGGGTGGAGGGATTGATGCTGGATTATGATCAGAAACACAGTGCCTTCTCCAAAAATTAGATTGTCTCTTGCTAATTGACTAGTGTTCTTACAAATTGACTGTCTTACAATTTGAGGACCAAAGTTCTGTCTGTGCAAGATGTGTAATCTTTTCTCTGTGAGAGAGAATAGGAAGGAAATCTTAAGAGTTCTCTAGAGAAGCTTATTTTCACACTTTTTTTCACACTAATTTTTTTTTTCACTGGGAAATATAGAATTTATTATTATGAATTAAAATGGAAACTGAAAATATTATTTAAAAAACAGAGTATATGCATTATTAAAAGCTGTCGGATACTTTTCGTTAGATAGGGGAAGAGACCTGGAGTCAAGCGAGACTAAGTTCTGGTCTTGCACTGAATCTTGCTCTCTGTAGATGTGCTCATTTTATAAAATGTTTCTCATTGAACTGAGGGAGGGGTTGGGGGGGGGAAAGAGAGTGTCATGCTAATTCCAGGCAGGAAAACAGTCAGTATACTCCTGTATCCAAGCTGATTAGCTCAACTGGGTGGCAGGGATTTTCGGTTTGAGGCTACATTTGATCCTACTTTGGGGACTTCTGCTGCGCTATCTTGGCCTGCATTGCGTCATAGATGTATAAAAAAGGGCTTGCAATAGCTCATAATCTTGGTTCTGGACTTTCAGTATTTCCTGAATCGATTCCTTTATCTTACCAGTAGAGATGATGATACTTGTGTTTGAAAAGCACTTTGGGATTATCTCAAGAAAATAATTATTGAAGTTTATGGTATTTGACATATATTGGAACTTGGTAAAAACAAATTATACTCTAGCTTATGAGCACAGCAAAACAGTATGTAAACCTTTCAGTGGCTCAGAAAGTGTTAACTGGTGTCTGTAAATACATTGCTTGAACCTGTGGTTTGAGCCAACCCCTGGTAAATGTGTTCACCTGTGGGGAACAGGCAATCAATGCAACAGAGGGAACAAAAAGTGGAGGAGTGTTTGAGGATTTTCTGTAGAAAAGAAACTCAGTTTTTACTTGAAAACCTCAAAACTCAGTTTGAAGAAGACTCAAAAAGAAAATAAGAAAACACTTAAGCAACTGCTTTGAATGTCAGAAAGAGACGTGAAAGGTAAGTTTTGTTCAGTAATGTTCTACATGTGGGTAGGAAAATGTTCGTGGGAGGCAGGAATGAATTCTTATACACTGTACAGTTCTCAAAAGAAGTTTAATCTGAATGAAAAGGGGTCTGGCCTAAATCTAGAGAGAATAGAAGTCTAAGATGAATTGTAACCCACTTGTGAAGATAACATAAAGTCCTATTCCAAGCAGTAATAGTTACTTACGAACTCTGAGATAGAAAGTGAAGAGACAGCTGGCCTGTAATTTGGAGCCTGCAGAGGTGTTTGCTGATGTTTAGTGTTTCTGTTGCTGGACAAAGGGTAGGACAGAGTGTGACTCTGCTGGAGGACAGTCAAAGGAGGAGAGGAGGCGTGCAATGGCTGTTTGTTCATGGGCAGTCTGTGTGGGGAAGTAGGTATTTCCATCCTGTCTAGTTTTGCTGTTTAAGAACTGAAAGTTAACTTCCTCACACAATTTTGATTGAATTGAATGAAATTGTGTCTTTTAATCTCAGTTCACTGAAAGGTTATTTTCCTGAGCATTTCATAAACAAAATGAAACTTTCAGCTATAGAAAATGAATACAAGGCAGATGCTTTCTGTTACATATCCAGAGTTGTTTTTTTAATCAGAAACTGAAACATCATCTCTCTTTAATTCTTAATATTCCTAATTATGTATCATAATTTGAAATTTGAGCCAGAATCAGCAAAAGGAGAGGAATATGTAAATGAAGCTTTACTTCATTTGAAAGATTATGCAACTTGTTCTTAGTAGACTGCTAAACCAGTTCTGCAAGTATCAAGTCCAGGATACTTGAGATAATTTGTCAATAAAACGTTTAGTCTTTTTTAAGAGTTTGAGAGAGTCCATATTCCCAAATCTTTAGGTCCTCTTGTCACTGCTGCTTATAGAAAAGACTGACAAAAAGCCTCCTCACAGTTGTGCTGGTTTTAGCTGGGATAGTTTTCTTTATAGTAGCTGGTTATGGGGCTGCTTTGGATTTGTGCTGAAGAGAGCGTTGATAACACAGAGGTGTTTTTGTTATTGCTGAGCAGAGCTTACACAGAGCCAAGACCTGTTCTGCTTCTCGCACCACCCCACCAGCAAGTAGGCTGGGGGTGTACAAGTTGTTGGGAGGGTACACAGCCGGGACAGCTTACTCCAACTGACCAAAGGGATAGTCCATACCATATGGCGTCATGCTCAGCAGATAAAGCTGGGGGAAGAAGAAGGAGGGGAAGGATGTTTGGAGTGATGGCGTTTGTCTTCCCAAGTAACCATTAAACATGACAGAGCCCTACTGTCCTGGGGATGGCTGAACACCTGCCTGCCATGGGGAGTGGGGAATGAATTCCTTGCTTTGTTTCGCTTGTGCATGTGGCTTTTGCTTTACCTATTAAACTGTCTGTATCTGAACCCATGAGTTTTCTCGCGTTTACAATTTTCTCCCTCATCCTGCTGAGGATGGTTTGTGTTTTGAAGTGGCAGGGAAATCATTGGATGTACTCACTCATTTAACAAGGTATCTCAGGCACAGATTACTTTTTCTTCACAGAAGATTCATGTATTTATAGCTCCTAATGGCCTTTATTCGGCAATCTGTTTATATTAATTGCTAAGACATTCATTTTGGTAATCTGTATTTTCTCACTTGATATTTGCTTTGATCGATCACTGCACCTTCTGTTAGAAATATTCTTTACTGGTGTTATCTTGAGGGTTGTGGGAAGACTAGTTTCAAGTAAAAGGAAATAAAGTGAGACTGTTTTACTTAAATGTAAGGAATTAGGATGCTAAGTGTGCAGAATAGAAATAGTCTCTCTCAAATGTAATACGTAGAAGGTGTAAAGTTGTTTAAAGTGGACCTCATTAGGAAAAATTTCTTCACAGAAAGAGTAGTGAGGTGTTGGAACAGACTGCCCAGAGATAGTTGAATCGCCATCCCTGGAGATATCCAAAAAATGTGTAGACGTGGCACTCCAGGACATGATCATCTAGTAGGCATGGTGGTGTTAGGTTGATGGTTGGACTTGATGATCTTGGAGGTCCTTTCCAACCTTAGAGATTCTACGATTCATTTAGCGAAGTTCTTGATGAGTTTTTGTGAAAGAAGTATATTGCCAAGTGTCAGATTTTTAAGCTGGCATGGCTAATTCATTCATTATTACTATTAGGATTTACCATTTTCTGAAACCTAAATCCATATCTTATGCAGTGAGCAGATGACTTCTGGCACCTAAATCACCTGATAACATCTTTGTTTGACTCAAAAGATTTCATCATGAATTCTGCAAAAAATAAAGATGCATGGTTTCATCGTGTTTGGTATGAATATGTATTGCTCTCACATGGGGCTTCCAGGATTGGTGTCTACTAATGTGTTACAGTATTTTCTTCTTTTATGAAGAAAGGGACTTTTTAATCACAAATAGTTTTTTCTTTCAAGAGCTGGAATCTGTTATTTGTAAAGGAGAGATTTTAATCACTGAAGACATGAAGCCAACACTGACCTCTAACTGGTTAATTATGTAGCTTCTCCAGTGTGGTTCGCAGCTCTACAGCAGCAAATTCAAGATAATACAGAGTAGTCATGACACATTGCCCACAGGCTGTGTGCTTGTGTGGGAATGTTAGCCCCTGTGAAGGAGCTCCCACAGGCTACATCAAGAATGCACAGCTGCTGTGCTTCACCCTCCTTGTCTTAATTAAGAGTTGTCCAGATTAAAGACTTGTCCAGAAAACACCACACCTCCTCCCAGGTTTCCTTCTTGTGTAAATCAGAGTGCTGAGGTGTGCTGCCTAGGGAGATGGGATCTTCATTCCAGTGAAGAGCTGGCACACAGTAGGGTGCATGCCAACAGCCAGGTAATGGGAAGTGATCTGGATTGCTCAGTTCAGGCAGCACTAGGGATCTCAAGATGTGAAGTGAAATTTTTGGTGATTTGCTTGATTCCACCCCCTCCCTCCATCAGAACCCAAAAAGAAAAAAAATGTAGTTGAAAGATTTTGCACAAAACGTGATAACCTACCACACTTTCCTACAAATCATCCTTTCATTTGTACTTCATTAATTCTTCATGGTTTTTCTTTTACAAATGAAGAGATTTATACTTCCAGTTCTATTACTTTCACATGTTTAGAGTAGCACTATTTGTAATCAAAGAGAGTGTTTTGACATGGCTGAGTCTGTGGGGTTTTTTATGCTTACATCTTTGTCTCTTCTATCATTGTATCCTATTGCCCTCCAGATATATTTTGATTTAAACAAAATAAAAATAGCCCCATTTGTTGGGTGGGCATTACTGGAATGTTAGCAGCAACAGAAAGGTCTGGTTTGGTTTTCAGCAGCCTGTTTTACCTTACCAAGATTTCCATGAGGTGATATTTGGATGTGTTTCGTAGATGTTTTTCTTGTAGTTTTATCTTCACTGGCATAGCTTTCCATAAACATTGTTTGAAGTATTTTTGCAGTGTTCTGTTCTGTATTACTTGGAGAATGGAAGTATGCTGTAGTTAAAGCAATATTTTTTTGAAATTTGAAATAAAACATAAAGCTCAATCCAAGTGTTCTAGAAGTATTTCATTTTGAGGAAAAAATCACTATGTAAACAAAATACAGAGCTTAATCATACATAAGTTGGTTGATGGTCTTCCTGAGCACCCCAGTAAAACTTCTGCCTAATATTTTGTGGCTCAGTTTCTACTTGCCTCTTCAAGATTAGATTTTTTTAGCATATAAAATTAGATCAAGAAATAAGTCATATGCATATAGACAAAATACATTTTAATACATATGTTAGTATAATTTATATTTGTAAAAGCATGTATACATTTTATATATATTGCATATTTTATAACTGTGTTCTTTTATTCATGCTGCTTTTAAAGTTAATCTGATGCTGGTTTTAAAATACTGTTTGTAAGTCGGTCTTGTTTGTTGCTTTGTGCAGTTCCAAACAGCATTGTATTTCCATTGTGGTTATTATAAAGTTTGGAAATGGGAAATGATATATTTCTTGATATCAACTTTTTAACATGCACCTTGACTCCTCCCCACCTCATTACCTCTTTTCCCTCTTCCCTTTAAGGTATGAGCACATTCTGATGGCTCCAGACCCACTACCAATGTATGCTTTGAAACTGTTGGTGGCCCTGACTGAACACAGACCTGCTTCTGTGAGGTGATGCAACTACACATTCTCTGCTGTTCTGGGTTCTTTCTGTTTCAATTATTTTTTATTTTTTTTTTCCAGTAGGAATTAACAATAGCTTAGATCTTGCTATCGTACTACTTTGACTTGAAAATCCTTGAAGAGCATTTGTATAGAACACAACCTTATGTCTTTTGTGCTAATTTTGTATGATCCTGGTTATTTTAATGTAGATTTAGCCAACGAAACACCAGAGACAAAATCAGAAGAATTTTAACAATAAAATTATCATTAAAAAATTAAAAAATGCCAGAAAATACCACTAAAACTGTTGTCCAGCTTAGCAGATTTGTACTAGGATGAAGGTGATGTGTTTGTAAAAGGTTTAGACCAGTCAATTCACTTTAAAGCTGTTCAGTTTTTCTGCAAATATAGCTACCTTTTTAAGTTTCTAAATATGGATTTTAATGTTTGGTATAGGTACACTCAGTATGTTTAAAAGTGTCTTAGTGTCTCTTTCTTCTTGTTCCAAAGTGGCATAGAACTTAAACTGCATTTGTTGATAGTAGTAAGGAGACATCTCTCCGGTATATGTGTGTGCAGAAGCAGCTATTCATCTTCCCATATCTGCACAGAAAATCAGGTGGTTCTCACACTCACCACTGTCTGTTCGTGGTGTGTGATAGTGTTTATGGCTAAGAAGTCACTGCATACCATAGGGTCTTGCTTTGATTAATTGAAATGGACACAGGAAGGAAAAAAAAAACACCATAAGGAAGGAAATGTGTTTTCCCACTGTTTTTATTACTAAAGATGAAAACATCCTCTTTTAATCTTTTATGATGCTACTGTGAACAGTGCTATAATATACTTAGGAGATTAAAAATGAACTAGGAAATAGAGTGGCTTGAGATTTTTTAAATGGTTTGAATACAGTAAATGACTTAATTGTATTTTTATTGTATAGAAGATGTTTATGCTACTGCAGGATTTTACATATTATACAAACAAATAGTACAGCTTTCTATTTTTACAATTAACCTACAGATATACTTTAAAAGTTATAAAAATTATTTCTGTAACTAGAGTGCTGGATATTGTAGCAGCACTTTTCCTCTGCCTAATGAATTCTCTTTATTTGGGGAATTGTGTATTTGCCCTTATGCTCAATGTAGGTAGGTTGTGGAAACACTCTTATCCTTGTGATCATCTCACAACAGACATCAATTTTTTTCTTAATATTATTGAAAAGCAGCTGTGGATATCCAGTGAACTAATAATTTTAAATGTCAGTGTATCCTGTACTGCTATTTAAGGATGGGCTACTAGACTCCAGATACTAACACATCTGTAATTGTTCTGTTTCTCATGTCTTACTGCCCCTCTTCTTTTACTTTTGCTAAATTATTTCTTTGGCTAGATTTCTGAAGGATCTGAGTTTATGTAATTCTCTTGGTCTGTCTTCTTCCTGATCCTTTGACTTCCTGATAACTTTAGCTGGAAGTAGCCAATGCATCAAAAGCATGTCAGAGGTGAATAATACATTCATATTTGCACAAACATTTACTGAACAATGGGAACATGCGATAGTGAACAATAGATCACAGTTGATTCTGTTTTGGTTTGATGGCTAATTAATCAGTACGCATGGAGCTCAGAATTATTCAAGGCAAATGCTCTTTTTTCTCCCTTTCATTAGGCATGTGGAAAGTATCTGCGATTATTGTGAGTGGAAGTAAATAGGTGATGTTGGACACAAATCCTTTGGGATTAAATTAATTAATGTGCTGCAGAACTAGATCTCTCACAAATATAGATAGTATGTGTAAGATAGTAGCTGTAAAAAAAAACCCACAACTTTTTAATGAATTTCTAAGAGTACATTAAGTATTTGGACATCTGATCATATCATAGAATGATTAAGATGGAAGAGACCTCAAGGATCATCTAGTCCAACTGTCCCCCTACCACCTATTACCCACTAAACCATGTCCCTAAGTACCACGTCCAACCTTTCTTTAAACACTCCCAGGGATGATGACTCCACCATCCCCTTTGGCAACCTGTTCCAATGCCTAACTACTCTTTCTGAGAAGAAATTTCTCCTAATCTCCAACCTAAACCTCCCCTGGCGCAACTTGCGGCCATTCCCCCTTGTCCTGTTGCTAGTTATCTGCGAGAAGAGGCTGACCCCCAGCTGGTCACAACTTCTTTTCAGATAATTGTAGAGGGCAATAAGGTCTCCCCTGAGCCTCCTCTTCTCCAGGCCAAACAGTCCCAGTTCCCTCTGCCACTCCTCATAAGACCTGTGCTCCAGCCCCTTCACCAGCTTTGTTGCCCTTCTCTGGACACACTTCAGGGCTTCGATGTCTTTCTTGTGGTGAGGGACCCAAAACTGGACACAAGACTCGAGGTGTGGCCTCACCAGGGCTGAGTATAGGGGGACCATCACCTCCCTGCTCCTGCTGGCCACACTATTCCTGATACAGGCCAGGAAGCCATTGGCCTTCTTGGCCACCTGGGCACACTGCTGGCTCAGGTCCAGGCAAGTGTCAACCAACACCCCCAGGTCCTTCTCCTCTGCCAGGCAGCTTTCCAGCCACTCCACCCCCAGCCTGTAG
>VWZZ01006665.1:32950-78999 GCA_013399095.1 Psophia crepitans
GGATTCCATCCAGCCCCATGGACTTGTGGCAGTCCAGGTGGAGCAGTAGTTCTCTAACTGTTTTGACCTGAATCGTGGGGGGTTTATTCTGCTCCCTGTCCCAGACTTCCAGATCAGGAGGCTGAGCACCCTGAGGACAACTGGTCTGACTACTGAAGACAGATGTAAAGGCTGCATTGAGAATCTCAGCCTTTTCCTTATCCTCAGGAGTCAAGGTCCCCGCCACATCCAGTAAGGGATGGAGATTCTCCTTGGCCCTCCTCTAACTGTTAATATATTTGTAAAAACATTTTTTGTTGTCTTTTACTGCCGTGGCCAGGTTGAGCTCATGCTAGGCTATAGCCTTCCTGATTTTTCCCCTGCACACGCCAGCAACTTCCTTCTACTCCCCCCAAGTTGCCTGTCCCTTCTTCCACTGGGAGTAATCTCGCTTTTTTTCCCGGAGACTCAGCAAAAGTTCCCTGTTCAACCACGCCGGTCTTCTTCCCTGCCAACTCGTCTTAAGGCACACGGGGACAGCCTTCTCCTGCACCTTCAAGACTTCCTTCTTGAGAAGCATCTTGAGCAGCATCCACAGGAAGAAAATCCAGTTTTAGAGAAGGATGAGCATTTTCTTTTTTGTTTTCGCCTTAATGGGTTAGAGAACAAACGAGTTGGGAGTTTCCCTTATATACCTGTTTCTACATCATGCAACAATTGCTGTCTGGAAGAACCTCACTTAGAGTTAATTTACTAAGAAAACAGCAGATATTTGAAGGATGAGCTTTGAACAGAATTAGTCTATCGGTTGCCTATTTTATATTTGGCTCAAAGCTAATGATCTAGCATGAAGAGTTTTAATTATGTTCTATTGTGGCTATCCTAAATACCTGTTGCTTTCTTCAATAATTTTTCATGGTTTATGATAAGAAAAATTGTGGACATTAAAACCAATGTGAGAGTTAATAGCAGAGGTCATCTTTTTCCATGATTTTAAAAAGAAACCACTGATATTAAGGAAACATGTAGCTTCAGTCAATGATTCATCTCTGGACTACTGGAAATTTGCATTAGGGGTTTTTTTCTCAGTTTGTTAATTACACTTGGTGGATTGTACTTGTGTGAAGAGTTGTCGGAGGACCTGAGCTTCTCATAGTGGGAGCGAATGTCTGCTGCAGAGCGAGATCTGGTTTAACTATGCAAAGTCCGTATTCAAAAAGAGCAGTATCAGAAGGTACCTTCTGTGTTTATCAACTTCATGTATAAGTTATATGTGTGGCTAGAAAGTCAGACATAATCTTTTCAGTAAGGGTTGGGTTTTTTTTTCATTCCTGCTTTGTCTTCTACACTGTTTTGTTGTGGTCTGTAATGATCAAATTGCTAGATTTTTCTAGTAACAAGGAGGAGTTGATGAGAATTTCTTTATTAATATGGTATATTAATTAGCTCTTTTTAAATGTTTTGACTATTGTAAGGTATTTTATACTGTGCCTACTCCAGGAAATTTAAACTGGGTCATGATTCTTAACTTGTCTCTTCTTGGTCTTATAGATGAGGTTATGAAATGCAGCTATATATTTTGCTGTGTGCTCTTTCATGTAGCTACTTGACTTACTTTTAGTCAGAAACTTATAGCATTTGATGACGTTAATGTATCCAAAAGCTAAACACTCGAAACTGTGGAGACCAATTTCTATGGATTGCTAAAATAGACGTTTTTGGCTGCAAGGAAGGGAGACAGTAGAGGAAATTGGGTGGAGGTGAGGGGATTGTCAGATACTGCACCAGATAATAATCATGAGAGTGAGACACATTCCAGTATTCTGTTATTAAGGTCATTTCCTGAGGTGGAAAAAAAATAATCTAAAAACTAATGGTGTGACCCTTCTTAGATTTATGGTAGATTGAAGGACAGGGGAGCAAATTAAGGAACCTTCCCCAGCTCCTGTCCTTACTGTAAATGTCCCAGACAGATATTAGGCATTGCTCTAGAAAAGGGGAAAAGGCAGAAGAAAACAAAATGGAAAGGTGCTGAAGAGCAACAAAAAAATCTGCTACTTGTAAATGCCACAGATCTAGTACCTGTGAAGATGATAGATGGTCCTTGTACACTGCAGCAGATTGTCTTGACTAATTAAAGTAACTCTCTATCACAGTGTCTTTAGAATCATCCAAGAATGGTTCAATTTTCAAGCCTCACTTACGCTACTGTTCGTACCCATGCATTATCTGTGAAAGACCATTAAGGCATATTTTAGAACTGCTATTAGTAATGGATTGATCCTCTTATCATACATCATGATGTTCTACATCAGCATTTGTTTACATTTCAGAATATACTGAAATGCTCTATCTAATATCCACACCCTCAATTTCAAAAAACAAACAGTAAAACAAACAAAAAACCCCAAACCAAGCACTTTGGAGTTCAGGGTTTTGCTTTTAATTAGTTTGTGTTGGTTGAATTGTGATTTGGTTTGCAAGCGCTTATTAGCATTTTGCATAGATTATCTTTGAACCTGCTGTAGTTTCTTTGCCATTCTGCTAGAGGGCTTCTACTTCAGTGCTTTCCTTTCCTGGTGAATTGATTAATGTGGGCTCATATTAATTGCTTTAAAAACACTTTGTTCTTCTCATTAGTCATTTTAATTTTATAGTTTAAGGTTATAGTGCTCACTTACAAAAGTAGATCTATTTGCTTCTAAATAGATCTGATCTTCTGTTTTTATATATTGTTTTCTGTAATGAATATGAGTAAAATAATATGGAGAAGTTCTGATAACAGGCAAGCCTATAGGGCCTAGTCCAACTGAACTGAACACTAGAATTGCATGTTAGAGGTGTACAACTTTAGTGAGAAAATCACAATGCAGCTCATTTACAGAGATTGTCAGAGAATGATAAGGGTTTTTTAGAACTTTGGAGAATATTTATGTAGATTTTGAACATGATTCTGATTACACTAGTTTCACATCTATGAAAATTGAGTTGTAAACCCCTTCATTTTCTTGTTAGAGAAATAATGCTAATATAAACCAGCAAAGAATCTGTATCATCTTTGCTATTCCTACTATTTATTATAATATTTGCACATATGCTGCTTTATTGAATAACACCAGGCAGGAAGGCTTTACTAGAAACAGACCCTTGAAATGTTAAGCTGTGTGTCAGCTAATAACACTGTTGTCAAGCCTCACATCATTGTAATTCATATCAAAGGCAGTGGTCAGAGTTCATTATTGCAAGTGAGTTCTCATAGTCTAGTCATGTACTGACTTTAATACTCATCACTGGTTTTGATTTAAAATACAACTTCTTAGTGTTACATTTTATAAAAGCTTCCCTTTACTAAAGAAATTAGCTATTAACCTTGTACCTGTAATTGTGTTTCCTCTTTTGTGTTGCTGAATGTCGAAGTTCAGCATGTGAGGCTTTTACTTGATATTACTGCTAAGTCAATTATTGACAAATGTCATATTGTAAGCTTCACATAGTTACTCTTTTAATGTAAAGCATTGAGCAAAAGGAGAAAATACCATTCATTCTTGGCTGTTTTTACTTTCAATAGTGAATTCTTGCCATTGTGAATATAAATAGCAATAAAAAACTAGCAGGTAGTGAGAAAGGGTCAGCCAGTTTAGGGTACTACAGTTGGAGTCGCAAATTTGAATGAACTCAGTTCTGCCACAAATCCGCTGTTCAGCATGAAGCAAATCTAAACCACTATCCAATCCATTGCCTTGTGTTCAACTGTAGGTGCCCCAAGAAGACTATAGTAGAAGGCAAGTGAGTGGCAGTACTTTCTGCAGGCTTTCTCAGATCCCGTAAATGTGGTTTTTTTCAGAAGCCATATATGAAGATGTAGTGTTCTGTAGATAGTAACTCATGATGAGTAATTTTAATTTCATTTACATGGATTCAAAAAGATATTTGACAAATAACTTTCAGTGTTAACAGTTATTCTATAGTATAATCACCTGCATATGTAGATTTATCATTTTCAGTTTTCTTTGGATTTCTTTGTTTACTCTGGCGCTTGCCACTTAACGATGCTATCATGTTCTTATAGCGAAAAAGAAGCATGCACTATTTCATAAATTTCTGGCATATTTTTTCTTCAGCAGTATTTCTTGCAATTTGAACAGGCCTGCCTATTTTTAAAGAGCCTTTAGTAGGGGTCCTGATAAAATATATTTTGGAAGCTCAAGAATACTGTATCAACCAGCTCTTCTTTGTCCATGTTCTGACTGACTTCTCCATGGATTTGATGTTTTATCTCTTTAAAATGAATGACGTGGTTCTTTCTCTGTGCGTGCCCACTAGTTCTGGTCTTCAGAATAGCTTCTACTCATTTGTTCATCTTAGAACATATGCAGTACCCAAATTTTCACACCACCCATCCAACTTTTCTCAAAAGTTAGTATCCAATAACATCACAGTTTCTGACTCCTAAATCTGTCCTATGAAAGCAGAGTTTTAAACAAAGTTCACACTTTGATCTCACTTTACATGGTGATGAACTAAAAAAATAAGTGACAAAGTAATTTATTTTCTCCTTCTGTGGTCTAATAAACCTCTAATTCTTTTTCTCATCAGTAGGACAGTTTCACAAAGCGAGGTTGGAGCATTACAGTGAACATAGCCTACTGACTAAAATCTGGAGAGAGAAGGCTGGGGTTGTGAAAGAGGTTTGGAACCTGGGTCTCCTTTTCATTTCTAAGGAAGGCATTTGGTAACCATTAAAAAAAACCAAAACAAAACTCTCAAACTACCCTTTCTAAAAGGAAAAGAAGTGAGTAAAGCCCAAGACTGTGAATCCTAAATGGATATTGATTACTGAAGCTAGAAGGTAGGAACGTTTTAAGCCTTCATATTTGTTAGATCAGCCAGATCACTGCTCAGTGTTCTGAATATTGCAAATCTGAATTTTGGCCCATATTGCTACATATATAAAGATAAATGCTTTTTGTTTTTATGACTGGAAGTTCTAGGACCATGAGGACACCTAAATCCTCATACAGCTCCAACTCCAAAATGCTACTGTTCCCAAATATTTTCTCTGTGTTTTCTTGCTCATGCCTTTTTTTTTTTTAATAATAGGTAGTTTTTGCAGTTTTAGGTGTGTTTTGTGGGGTTTTTTTTAAATGGAGGAAATAGAGGACTGAAAGATAACTGTTGTCATAACACTGAGGGGTGGTGTTCTCCCTGCTTACTAAATGAATATAGATAAGGTTGTTTCATATAGTTAATATTTATTAAAAAATATTATTTTAAAAGCTTCATTTTTATCTTGGTTTTTTTTGGCTCAGAATGGATTTGCACTTGTATCCTCCTTTCAATAACAAAAAATGGGTTTAGATTTTTACAAGGTTCCAAAATATTTATCAGTTTCTTTCCTCTGCATAGAAAGAACAGTTAGAGGTTGATCACACATGCAAGAACTGCAGTCTCTACACTAATTAGAATCTGAAATGTTGATCTTCATTTTCAATTCAAGTTTTAATCCCACTGTTGAATGGATGGCTTAAATTCACTTTAATGGTTCTTTTCTCCTTTAGATATTCCTTATGCTTGATTACAAGTGCTTCTGTGAATAAGAGGTCTTGCTTTGTGGAAGGTTTGCCAGCCTTCTGTTGTATTTCTTTTTCAAACTTCTGCCATTCTTCGGAAGTAATGACAACCTTTTTGTCATGTAGTAGGATGAAATATCATAGGAATTTAGAATATTTGAAATCAATGTTAGTTGACTGCCTGAAGAAACAGTCTGTGGTGTGTGAACTGGGACCTTTGCTTTTATCTCACCCACTCTCTTCCATTTGTCCCTAGTCAGCCATGTCTCTATCAGTCCAAAGGTGTTTGGGTTTTGTATTTGATTTTAAATTCAGTAAGAACTGTTTTTGGGGGTAGGGGAATATGTAGAAGGAATTACAATACTATAGACTGTGTTTTAGAACAGTATATCCTTTACGCTGCTTCCTTGCTGTATCATGATCTGCATGACGTGTAAAAAGAGAGGAGACTCAAATGAGTTAGATTGAAGGCGTAAGGCCTACTTTACCTTCCTTCCTTAGTGCATTGAAAACATAGCTCAGTAATTTAGCAGACAGGTGTGTTTATGTTTACACCTTACAGATCACCTTTCAAAAAACCAATATGGGTTCAGAAGCTTTCATTAATATCATCTGACTAACAAAGTGTTGGAAGTCTGAGGTGTAAAGTGAATGCTTTGCCACCTTGGAAATGTTCCAAGGTTACTGTTAGAGCGTTGATTTTGTATGAAGTATTTTCCCACCCTCTTTTTTTCTTCTAACAGATTGTGTTTATAATTTTTTAAGGATAAGAATAATAAACAAAGATCTTGGTTGATGTAGGAGACTAATTGCAGTGCTTATTTGTGCACGTAGCTCTGCATGAACACTCTCAGGCATGAGAGCGCTTAGCTGTAGAAGGCCAGAAGCAAGAAAAAGTTGCTTGTCATACTATTGTATTCTTCAGGTCATAGAATTGTAGAATATCTCAGATTGGAAGGGACCCGTAAGACTTGAGTCCAACTTCCTGCTCTTTACAGGAGTACCTAAAAGTAAATCATATGACTAAAAGTTTTTCCAGAGTTGTCTGAAGCTTTTTCATATATCAAATCAGTTAATATTATTTAGCAAATGATGATTTTACGTTTAAGGAATTGTATCTACTTAGGGCTGAAATCTCAGTCAGGCTTGACTTTTAAGTTTTAAATACGCAAATGCTTAAAATAATAAAAAAAGGCTTTGGAAAAATATCTCAGATGCCATTGAAATAAATCAGCTAGTGATTTATTCTAGATAATATTATAATTTTGTGAAACATCAAGATGTATTTTATGTGAAAAATCCAAAAATTATCTCACAAAAACTTTAATGCAATTTTTATTTAATATTAAAAAGTGCAGAACTAGAGAAAGGACTAAGATTGTTTTGCTTCCTTGCCTTCAAATAACTCTTTAAAACTCGAGGAAGAATGGAATTGTTTTTCTTATTGTCCAGTTGGATACAATAACAGTCTAAAATAGGCAATCACAACCTGGCAAAAACTTTAGAAAATATTAGTCTTCAAGCTTTAAAAGCCACAGCATCAAAAAAGCTCAGCTAAAAAAACTGGTTTAGGATCCTTAAAAAAGTAAGATTTACTAGACTTTCATCAGTTCCATTTGTGACAATTGGTGAACTTCATCCTTAAGCTGAAATGTTTCTGGAGGCATAATACTACTTCAAATCAATTTTCAGAATAAGATTCCATAATTGTAATTAAAAGATCGTGTTGCTTATGATACTTCAGGAGATTACTAGGTTTATCAGAAATTATCATGATTGCTTGACCGTACTTGAAATTCATTGTGTTTTAATTAACCTGATATTGAAAGTTTATGAAGAAATATGGTTATTTTTATATATATACCAAGAGCCTGATTGTGAGATGGTGTAATTTTACAGTAAGATTTTCATTTCTTTTCCACAGAACTCTTAATGATTATTTGATCCCTCTTAAGTCCTGATTGCTGTCCATTCTGGTAGCATGAACTCTTAACAAAATTTAATTGAGATATGTTATTTTGTCTAAGCTAAAACATAGATATACTTCAGTGAAATACCGAAATTTGGAATGGATGATTGACATGCTTTGGTTCAGTTGAGCCTTGTAACTGGTGTACTTACTGGATCACTTTTTTTCGGTTGGAAACTGAACAGGAATTGAAAATACAAATACAAATACAAAACTTCTCCTTCAGTATCTTGCTGAAGCTGCTGGCAAAGTGACCAGGATTGCATTGATACCCTTCCAATAAATGTGTGCAACAGACAATGTTTGAGCTTATGCTAGAACTGAAAGTAAGCCCCTTTCATTTCACCACATAATTACTGGAAGTTATTAACAGTTCAACTGCTGATACATGATAAAACCAAAACTGCTATAGATCAGTACATTTAATACAAATCTTCATATTATACTTACTGAAAACTATTTTCCTTGAATTTCACATGCTTTGACAATTGTAGCAAATACTTAAGTTATTTGAAAGCAGAAATATCCTGTTTCAGATATTTTCCTTGCAGTGGGGTTGTATGTTTATTTTAATTCTCAAGTCTTGTTCCTTTGTGTTTATGAATAGCAGTCAGCCTTTCCTTGTTAGGTTTCTCATGTTCAATATTAATTATACACTTGTGAGAGATCTTTAAAATATAATCATCAAATAATAGTGCTGCATGTCTCTTACATACAGATCTTCATTGTTGTGTTTATCTTCTTTTTCTGTCTACTACAAAAAGTAAAGCATTAAATAAAAAACTAATTATTCTATATCCAGCATAACTTTATGCCTGCAGAAAGGCCAAAAGTCCTCTCTTCCTTCTTACCCCCTGGGTCATTTGAAATGTAAACTACAGTAGCTGAGAAAGCTTAGGAATTAGAATTGAAGAATAACTCTCTTCAAGAAAATTGACTTTAAAATAATTGGACCCTTGAATATAAGGTTGATGTATCTTCTCACTGATATATTTTATGGTAGGTACCATTGTAAATTTGGCCTTTGTATAATATTTCTTAAAATCAATGGTAAGATTATTGTCTTTTCCTTTGAAGAGCTGCTGAAGGGCATGGTATGGAAGTGTGGTAGTAAGATGACTTTGAAACTATCCAGTTCAGTGGTGTGTCTTTATTATTTGAGATTCACTCAAAAAGAGTAAATTTATGTGAAATCTTCTCTAATTTATTTAATGTACCAGTGGCCCTGAGAGGCTATTCCAACTTAGAAACTCATATCCATGAGTTTACTTGCTGTTTGAGAGTGAAATCGAGGAGTTTCCACTTGACCGTCTCAACCAACTTTCTATGCTGCTATAGCAGCATGAAGTTGTGGGTGAGTTGGCCATTTTGTATTTATTCTCTAGCCATTATTGCAGCTTTTCGATTTGATAATACAAACATTTGCACACTTGTGAGTTTGGGCTTTTTTGTGAATGATCCAGACCAAAAATACAGACATGAATAGCAGCGAACTGCAGCACATTGTGGTGTAAAGAGTGTGAACTCTTAAGTAATTTGTTAGAGGTCCAAGTCAAATTCTGTTTATGTGTCAGCTCCTGTTTTTTATTGTGAGATATGTCTTATTTGTTGCATTGCAGTCCTTCTAGAAAAGGTATTTAATCTCTATAATGGGAAGTGAAAGACTAATTAGTAGCATTTACTCCAAGTGTAGCAATCTGTGACTTTTTGAAAATTAAGTGACTTACAGAGCAGTGAATTTCCCCCCCGCACACAAAAAAAAAAAAAAAANGAAAAAGAGAAGATGATATTTCTGCTCTTATTTTTATGGAAGATTTTTGCTATGTTTTCTTTATTTAGGGACCAGCTGAGACTGTAGGTATAGCCTACCTAAAGGTAAATCCTACCTATAAAGGAGGAAAACAGCTATCTGGACTTGTAGAATTTATGATTTCATATTTAAGCAGGGAATTCACTAAAAATAGTTTAAAAAGAAGCACTAAATAAGAATATTGTTAGACAACTTTAGAGGAATGAAATAATGACATTCTTAAATTTCTTTGTCAGTGACACAAGATAAGACGTTTTACTGTTTTAACTTTTTTTTTTTCCTAACTTGATGTAATAGCCAGTTTGAACACTTACATCTGAAATATCCTATCGCATTTTCATCAGGCAAAGAATGTTAGGGTGTTAAAATCCAGACTGTATCACTGGCAAGTCTTATAAAATCAGATGACCAGTTATTCTGAGCCACTGTTGTTTATTTGGATGTAGATTTAAATGAGAAGAAAATGCAAGTACTGGACATTTAGAATTATGATTTACTTATGTATTAGAATTATGATTTGCTGTATGTTTTCCAAACAGGATAGGACCCAATTTAATATAAATTTTATAAAAGTCTAAAAAGAACCAAACTACTTTTGATTTAGAATATGACCATTCTGTGAAATAAATTCCATAGCTAAACTCCTCTTTCAACTGCTTTAAGACATTTCCTTTGTAAAACTATGTGAGATAGCAATGAAGAATGTGATAATGTCACACTCTTGGGCATGTATATGCAAAATTAGGGGAAATCAGATTTAAACTTTATTTTAATGCATTGCTTGATGTGACTTTATGCTTTAGCGAAGTTATGTATATAATTTTCTTGAAAGGCTGCAGCCATTTCTTGTTTGACTCATATAGGTTTGCAGGTGACCTTTAAGAATAACCATTGTGGCTCTAGTTTTGCCTTGGCTTATCTCAGCAGAAAGTATAACTGACTTTATAACGCTGTAACAGTCAAGACTGCTTACAGGTTTTGAAACTAGTTGTTTCATAACATATTCTTTACCACAAAATTTTTTTCTAGGTTTTGCCTAGACTAGGATTGCTTAGCTATTCTTGGTTTTTGATGGTATTGTACTCCCAATGTGTTCTCCATTTAAATGCTGCTTATGTAGCAAAGCAAGCAGCTTCTGCTAGGGTAAGTAATTCCAAGATGCCTTAAGCATAAGAAGGTTTGTGCTGGCAAAACTTCATTTTGTCAGTATGATTGCTGTTACGGTAGTTGCTCTTTTCGGAAGCCTGTGTTGTTGAAATGACCCTTTTTACATCCAGGGTTGTTATACCTACATCAGCAAAATTCTATTTAACAGGCATGATTAATTTAGCTAGTAGATTTGGTCCTGGAAAACTAACCTCAAATATGACAACTCTCCTATCTGCAATCCTGGAACTCTCTTATGACTTGACTATGTCCAATGTGCCGTAACAGTCTATTTAACTGTTATTAGATGGCTCAGAGAATAGCTTTCAGGTTCTCCTGACATATGTAGGGAACTTGTTGGCGTTTCCCTTGCATATGGATATTTTTTCCATCAGCTTAATAAGAACATAAATTCAAGCTTCTAAACTTAGAATAAATTCCTTAAATTCAAGCTTCTAAACTTAGAAATAATGCGCTGCTTTCCTTACATAAACTCTTCTTTCTCTCTCAGAATGTTTTATGTTTTCTGTAGGGTATAACTTGTGCTTTTACACATTTCTGCATGCAAGAAAAACTGAACACATTTGTTTGAACAAGGCTGTTATGTAGCTATGTTAAACATGTTCATGTAGGTATATGCAATTATATTGTGTTGTTATGTTTTGACAATTTAGTGGATGTGTTTTACTTGTCTCTAGCTCCAAATGCCAGTGCTGTACAATGTAATAAATCTTATGCAAAGCCCCTGCTCCCACCCTGACTTTGTACAGATTCTGTGTGGTCATCATTATTATATTTAGGTGAATGCAAGTTTCAGAGGAATAGGAAAAGAGTGTGAAATAGGGGAAACCATTATTTATACTGAATGCACATACCTGACTTTGAAGTAATTGTCAGTTCTTCATAAATATGGTGGTTCTGTTAGCATACCTTTCATTCCTAATTACCTTATATTTCCTTTAACGTGATTGCAGCAACTATGAATGATCAGGGCTCTGAGAGGTGACATTAAATGAAACATTTTATGAAGTTATGATCCTTGGATGTTTGTTCTAGCCCCCTTTCAGTTTTCTTATGAAGTTGATAGAAGAGTGTGTGCAATTCCTTTTAGTTGCTTCAGTTCACTGTCTAGTGCTTTAGCTCACACTATCCATAAAAACAGTATCATCTTCTCTTTTTCACTGGATATGAAAGAAAGCTCTTAACTGGAAACAAGTAATTTTAGAAATGTATGGGTTCTTTTTAACAATTAGTTTACCAATCAAAATTAATCTGATGATTATTGTACCCGAAGCCAGTGCAGGGTATTACACAGCAAAGCTTCAAATATGAAACTGAATGCATACTTTAGTCAAATATGTCCTCTTTATTCATGGCGAACTACATAATGTAACTTTGTTTTTAACTAATGTACTACTTATAGGACAATTTTGTTAGATGTTTTATGCAGACTTCCCTGAATAACTGCAAAAGCATCTGTCTTGTGTTGAGCATACAGTCATAGTGGACGTCCTCAACGTTTTCACATGTGCTCTCTGTGTTTGAATTGTGCATTTATTACATAGACATTCATAGTACAATCTTGTCTTGTACAATCACAAGGCTAAACCCACGATTGTTTATGAAGCACCTTGGTAATGTTACAAAGACATGAGAAAAATCTTTGGTGTTCTCAGTGGTGTTTGGTGAATAGGCATCTGGTACGCTGTGTAAGGAAAAGGAAAAATCATTCTTCAAATTAGATGGTATAATATGGGAAAGGGTGTGTAATCATATATTTAATATGTAATTGTAGTGTTTTCTGAGGGGAAACAGATGCTTTACTGATAAATATGAGGGGTTTGGGGATCTAAGAATAGACAAGACTGCGTTAATACAAAGTATTACTGGTTTTTTGAGAATATTTTTCTTTCTTATGTATATGCTGGTTTGTATCTGATTTTGAAATTCAGGAGAATATAAATAAATTCTTTTGGGTAACTGCTCCTCAGTATTGTCAAGAGAAGTGGCTGACAAATGTGTCATATATTAATATGTTAAGCTCAAGAAGTTAGTTAATGTAGCATGCTTTAAAAAACACAGCATATTTAAATTTCACTATGTGTGCCGAGTCTGTTAATTCAAATTATTTAATGGTGCACATAGACTGTTTCATAGTACGTGTAGTATTATATTTCTGAAATTTGATTAATTTCTGCCATTAAAAATATTAATTTAATTACTGTTCCACTCACTTGAACCACATCAGTGAAGCAGACCTAGAAGTAATTTCCAAAGCAGTGTAACATTGCTGTTTCTATTTAATGGCTGAAGTGGAGCTCATTTTTGTTTAGAGCTAGTCAAAGGCTGAGGTTCTGGGTCATGGATTTTGGCAACAACTATTCTACTACTCTGCTTCTTTGGTGAATTTAGTGTGTTAAGTAAGAATTCACTTCCTCTCTTTTAAAATAAATCTTAAAATATGTTTTTACAGCCTTGTGGAAGAAATCCGTCTTTTTCCAGTTCTTTTCCAAGTCATCTTGGTAAGAATTATTATTTTTTTTTTACTTGTATATATATATATATGGACAGATAGATATCATATCTCCCAAATCATGTCAAACTAGCAAGTTTTCATTAAGCATATTGATAAAATAATACTGTGATGATAAAATTAAATTGGACAGTCTATCAATACAAAAGAATCTAGCATAAACAGCCATGTACGTGGTTCTCACCAATTGATCTACTGATCTAAAAAGTTTCTTTTATAAGATAAGCAACTTTTTCTTTTTTGAACCAAAGAAAAACCTGAAAAATAGAATGAATGAGCTTGATCCTTAATTAGAACTATGTATTTGCCCAACCCAAGCCACAAATGATGAGAAACTTGTGTTTAATTTAACAAAATCAAACCCATTTTTGATACTGTTGGTGTGATAATGCCAATTCGCACTATTTGCTCTTAGAATTTCTTTTCATTTAAAGGATCAGGGATATGATTTTGGATAGTCACATGCTGCCCTAAGTAGGATCTGCCACTTATGAAGATCATGAAAAATGATGGTGGTTTTGTCTCTGACATGTTGTAAAACAAATGTGCTAATGAAGAAGAAAAATCTGTAGGCTAGTTTGGAAGCCAGGAGCTATGCTAGCCACTAGCCTTCTCATTCTTAAATTCCACAATCTTTTGTTTATTTTGTCAATCTTTTTGCTCCTGAAGTTGTATCAGGTAAGTGTCCTGTCATGTAAGCATACTCCTGATGAATACTAAATATGCATTTTAAATAAATAGCCATAATTTATGCTCTGCAAACAAATTGCATACTAGTTTTTGTATCCTTGAAATTCAGTCTTACTCAGGGTAGGTGATGTTCATAAATGTGATTCTGAATCAACTTTGATTTTTTTTTCTTAGGTTTAACTATTTTAATCTTCTCTCTTCCTTTGCAGTGATTTATTTCACTATCTATCACTTTAAATCTCTTTAATACCACATACTCAGATAAGCTCTTTTTTATTAAAGTTCCTTCTTTAGTGATGATAGATTTTTCCAATAGCATACAGAACACAGGCTTTATGATATTTTGTGTACATATATATCCAAATCTCTTCTTGTGGTAAGTATTAACAATAAAACCAACATTTTACAGTAGTTCATAGAATCATAGGATTTTAAGGTTGGAAAAGACCTGTGAGATCATGAAGTCCAACCATCAGCCCAATACCACCATGTCTACTAAACCGTGTCCCAAAGTGCCACATCTACATGCGTTGTGCACACCTCCAGGGATGGTGGCTCCACCACTCCCTGGGGAGCCTGTTCCAATGCCTGACCCCCTTTTCAGTGAAGAAATTGTTCCTAATATCCAACCTAAACCTTCCCTGCAGCAATCTGAGGCCGTTTCCTCTTGTCCTATCACGTGTTACTTGGGAAGAGACCAACACCCCCCTCTCCACAACCTCCTTTCAGGTAGCTGTAGAGAGCAATAAGGTCTCCCCTCAGCCTTCACTTCTCCAGACCGAGCAACCCCAGTTCCCTCAGCTGCTCCTCATAAGACTTGTGCTCCAGACCCTGCACCAGTTTCGTTGCCCTTCTCTGGACATGCTCCAGGGCCTCGATGTCTTTCTTGTAGTGGGGGGCCCAAAACTGGACACAGCACTTGAGGTGCGACCTCACCAGGGCTGAGTACCGGGGGACGATCACTTTCCTGCTCCTACTGACCACACTATTCCTGATACAAGCCAGGATGCTGTTAGCCTTCTTGGCCACCTGAAAATAGTTCTGGCTTGGGATGAGTACTGCTTTTGGTAGTAACAAGAGGAACACAGTAAAATATGAAAGTCAAATGTTTCATATGCATATCTTCAAATATCAAATTAATGTTTGAAGCTTCTCCAGGTGGTGGAATCTTTAAGTTTAACTGCTAATATATATGCACACATATGTTAGTATATAGCTATGAGTGTTTGAACATGGTTATGAACTCTACAAATATTCCCAGATCGTGAAAAACTTCTTATATCTGTAGTCATGGAATTTAAAATGTGTGTATGACTCACCACGTAAGTAGAATAAGATGGAGTCAGTCAGAAATTCTCCCTCCTGACCTCCCTACACACAGTTTTACCTCATGAATTCTAGAAATAGGTTTTTTTAGAGTAAGAAGCAGCTAAGTTCAAAATTGTCTGCATGACTGGTGATCTGTGAAGGTTTCACAGCTCTCTTAAACCTGTGTAGCTTATAGTTAGAGTTGTGAGGGGAAAGCTTATAGCTTTTAGGGAGAAAAAAAATTTCCTCTTTCAACATGCTTTATTCAGAGAGGACACCTGCGGTGGGCTTCAGTTGCCATATACAGCAGTTAAGCTTTAGCAGTACACTGGCTGTCAGCTGTGGTCTTGTTTGGCTCAAGGCATGTGAGATGTGAGAGCTTAGGTTGCCACTCTCCTTACTATTTCCCTGTGGTCCCTACAGAAAAGTGAATTCAGCAAAGGAATATTGGGCAATTGGGAGCCAGGAGTAATCAGACTGGAAGGAATAATCACGAGGCTGTTTTTCCTCAGGAACAGAACGCATTAGCAAATTGTTCCATTATAGGTTTCTGAAATAATTTTCCTGGTCATGTGGGTGAAGGGAGTTGCATATCATTTACTTCCTATCAATGTCCATAAAGTAGTTTTGGGCTAGGTTTGTACTTTTATTGGTTTTAAGAAACAGCACAGATCATTAACATTGAGTTCCGTGGTAGTGTACCTGGAATCTTACCAGACCCTAAACTACTGAATTTGAATTATGCTTCAGAGTCAATACAGTATTTTATACTGTCAGTAGAGCTATTACTATCAAGTTCAAGGAATATCACTAGTACTTCATAATTTTCTATGCTGAGAGCAAACGTCCAGTGTATTTTCTATGTATCATTAAATATAGTTAATGTAATTTCCAGCGATGCCACTGACAGGATATTGACCCTTTTAGGCTCTGAAGGGAAATAGTGTGGGCTCAGAACTGGAAAGTGTCTCCAGGAGCTGTCTTCATTTCTAGACTGTGCTGCAATCAAAGTGTGATTGAATGTACTAGCTTTAATCTAGCTATCACAGCAGTGAGGACATGATGGCTTGCAGATTCCAGGCAATTCACAAGAAATTGTTTTTAATGTGACTGCTTCTCGCTGCTCGTTGATGTGGTGTTGCACAACCTCATGTACTGCATACTACCCTATGTTGTGGTCTAAGCAGTAGCACTGAGATTGGGCATTTTACCCTCTCTCATATGTCTGGACCAGTTAGATCTCTGAACTCAGCTGAATTATACTGAATGTATCCTTTCACATAATTTATGACTACACTTCTGTAAATGTTTATAGTTGCCAAACAAAAGGAACTGGATAAGTGAAAAAGGGTGTTACTGTCTACCTAAAAAGTTGTACTAAGAGAACAACTATTAGCTTTATTCACCTGAGCTAGGTTTTAGTTACTGATCTGTTAGTAAGAGGCTTTAAATTGTCGCCATTCCCCTGGAAACCCTCAGCACTTATTTATCACTCAACACTTAGTTACATTTAGGAAATGCAAATTAATAGTGTACTTTGTGAATATGTGAAGACCTGGATACAGCTCATTGCAAAACTTCAGAGGGGAATTTCGTGTTATGCCTGAATGCAAATTAAATTCATCAATTCCCTGATGCCAGATCCTAGTGGTAGTGGTTACATAGATAATAAGTAGTTCTACAAAGCGATATGAAGAAGTATGAGTAGGCATTTGTCTTGCTATTATGTCTAGTGAGATCAGTGATGATGTAGTGATGTGTATCTTTGGAAAAGGGGAGACACATTGAAAATACGTGAGTATATTTAGGGCAGTAAGTGATTGGAAAAAAAAACCAGAAGGAAAGCTGGCATCACAATGTGCAAATTTTAAAAGGTGCAAACTCCCTTTGGTAATGAGGTTAAAAATACAGAGTCAAATTCCATGATGATGTAAATGATGCCAGAAGTTGGGCTGGTGTAAAGTATAAATATGAAATGCTGCTGTTGATGGAGTAGAAGGGATGGTAGCAGGAAAAGTTACTGTGGAATACGTTTCATGTTTTACTTTCTTGCTGCCTTTTTCTGCTACATTCTTAGTATTGTTTCTGATATGTTTTAAAATGTCAAATCTGTGATTCTTCTTGAATATTATGTTATAATGCTAGAATGAGGTTGATAAAGGAGTTGGAAGTGTTTTACTCCTATATTTATAACTTATGGCTATTTGTATTTTAGATTTTTAACAAGATTTTGTTGAGTAGCTAGCAATGAAGTTGGCATATAATTTTACCTACTATGTTACTTTTTAGAGGGGGTAGGATGAGGACCCTCCACACATCATAAATATTACTTGGCCTTCCTTTAGGATTCTCCAAATCTAATTTATTGCATAGAAAATAAATCCTGTGTAGTTGGTGAAAATTTATTTTTTGTGCGGATAAATTTTAAAACTGAAGCTAATTATGCTTGTGATTAGGAGCTCAGTGCTCTACTCTTTTTAAAGCTCAGTAGTCAATTGTGTACTTATCCTATTAAAATCTGTAGTGTAACTTTTAATCACACCAGCGTCTCACAGGCTTCAATTTTTGCTATCAAATTTTTTTCCCAACACTCTGTATTTTAATGGTCAGCAATCATATGAAAAAATGTGGTAAAGTGGGTTTAAAGGCATATCCTTTTAATAAAAACTATTTTATAGTAAGTATTTTACAGTAAGATTGAAAGTTACTGTATTTATAATATAATCTTATTAAATACCATCAACTAATGGTAACTACTGTTGAAACTGTACAATCTAATTTAAAGGTACAAATATAGTGATTATTTTAATTATACTGTTGATCTATACTTTACACAAGCAAGCCCACATTTTCTTTATGTCTCTTGAAATAATTAAAGTTAACTCTAAAATTACAATTTTTAATTTATCTTCCTCTAAATACAGTGGAAAACTGCCACAAAATGTAAATTCTTTTTCTAGTCATATTTTTGTTTATTTTTCCTAGTTGTGTCCAGTTTTGAAGTGCTATACTGTCCCTATGTATTTTGGGACTTCGGTGTGAGTCCATGTTAAAAAGTTCAATTACAGAACTGGACATCTTAAACTAAAGAATCCTACACTGTTCATGGTTTTTGCTAGACTGCAGTAAACCTGTGCTCGAAGGCTCAAAAAGTACTTGAAAATCATTGTGATGCTGGCAGACGGTGATCCTCTGGGAAGCTGTGCTTTGCTCACTTTTGTTGTAATTGCAGCTGAAAATCAAGTTCATTATTCCATTGAGTATTGAAGAAGTGAGTATGAGCTAGGCGTGATTATAAGAAAAATTGTAACAGATCAAAATTGGTTAAACTTAATTTAAAAGAAAAAATAAACCACTCCGGTTTTATTTGGGTAACACCTTCTTTTCAAGAAAGCAAAATTTTTTGTGGAAATTTTGTCTTAACTGAGGGATACATAGTCATGAATAACTAGATTACTTTGTGGTTTTTTAAAAAAAAAATATTTTAACCAAAGCCCTTCAATAAAAAAAAAAGTGAGAATGAAATCATGTGGCAGCCAAGTGGAAGCAGTGATTGGATTTTATATTTCATTTTGAATTTTAATTGGAGGAAAAAAATCAAGGTACAGGAAATGGCTACAGTCAGAGATTCTACTCCTTGTGATCTAAGTTAAACTCTTAGAACAGTTCAAAGATAATACTTGTGTTCTGAAAAGCATTTACTGTGAAAAAGCTATAAAAACTCAAAAATATTGGAGAGGGAAAGCAGGATCTTTATCATTCCTATTTTACTTGATTTCTGTTTTCTGCTGAGACTGCAGTAAAATATCGTTTGAGGGAAGAGGTAGGGTAGAAGACTCTTGTTCTTATATTCTGTCTAGTACAAGTTAATGCTGCTGAACTCATCTTTTGGAGAGAACTAGGATAAGGAATATGGCAAATAATACAGACTCTAGCACTTGGTGTGAATAGGCAGTTGGTTCTCTACGCTGTAAATTAGCTTTGAGCTAAAGTGTCTCTCTAAGCTCTGTGCTTGCATGAGAAGATTGATACTCGTAGTAACTGATAGCTATCAACGTTTCACTCCAGTCTGCTGGCATACTCAATCCTTAATTTAGCCTTAGCCCTCTATTAAAAAAAATCAGCACAAAGATATCTGGGAATATTTAGGCAACACGTGTTTTAAAGAACAGGAAATAGTACTTATTTTAATAGCTTTGTGTGTGGTATTCCTGTTCCTGACTGTGTATTCAACGCTGTTATAAAAATGTTAAATTCAATGGCTCTCTCTGGTGTATTTCATCTGCTCATTACTGCTTTCAGGGAAAAATCTGCATTTATAAGGTATCTGAAATTAGATTCTAAGAGCTATTTTTGTGGCTTCTACGAGCTGGGCATTAATTACAGTTAGGAACCCTAAACTTATCCATAACTAATATCTCTCTTTTTTTTTTTTCTTCCTGTTTGTGAATTATGTATATTTCCTAAAACCTACTGAATTTAGTAGCCAAATTGTATGCTGTGGCAGTATAGGTACAACTGCTCTGGCAGATTAGGAATGTGATGTATGAGGATTTCTGAAAGTGAAAATGCCAAAATCCTATTTTAATGAGTGGTTTATAAAGCAAAATAATTACTTGTTTTGAAAGAGATTTAGTATCCAAAGATGGATTAAGAAGAAACTAGGGAAAAGTGTTAGACTATCTTATAATTCACATGTTTGGAATCATAAAAAAATTTTAAAGTTACAGTTTAAACAAGAAAAATGTAATGCAAGTGTAAAGGTTGCTATAAGGAGAACACTTTAACAATAAGTATGGTCAAACTCTTTTCCAAACTGACAAATTTCTTACCAATGTGTTGAAGTCTTGCATCAATATTCAGTAAGATATTACATTTATTCTCTTTTTAATGCTAAATCAAATGAATAAGAGTGTTTATAAGAAGATATTGTAAAAGGCAGTAGGGTACAGTATATTTAATTTCCAGTTTCCAAGGAATAAAATATGGCTTCTCTGGTAGAAATGTTTTTTTCATTACTCTGTTAACTCGCTTAAACACTTTAGTTTAAGGATGAGATGCCTGAGACTACTTACCTCTTTTTAATGGCTGACTTGAAAGTAGTGTATGCTTAGAAGGGATAAGCCTGCACATCAGAACATGTGCTCTTGGAAATAAATATGTCTATGTGTAACTTTCTTGAGAATTTTTTAGCAGGAAACAGAATCTTACTAAAAGAAAGTGGAATCTTTTTGGTGGTTTTGGTAGGAGTTGTTTTGTTTTTATCTTGGAAACAGATTTTATTATTTTGTCAGTAATCTTTCAGTCAGGAGTTTCTGGGGAAGTTTTTATATTTCAATACATCTGTAAATGATTAGTGTTGAATCAGGTTGCTAATCTATTGTGGTCAATTGTTCTCTGCAAGTGTTAACATCGTACACAGAATGAACTCCTTACAGTTTTGTTTTATTGATGTGTAACTATCACCTTAACTGATGACAACAAAAGTATTAGGAGCCAAAATGCGTGGTATAAAACCCATTTCTGAGAACATATGGTACATGATTTGTTTCCTCAAATATTGTTGGATGATGTGCCATGGCTTTCCATATGGATAAAGCAGTTGTAGAATCACAGAATATCTCCAGTTGGAAAGGACCCGTAAGGATCATTGAGTCCAACTCCCTGCTTCTTGCAGGACTACCTAAAACTAAACCATATGACTAAGAGCGTTGTCCACATGCTCCTTGAACTCTGACAGGCTTGGTACCATGACCACTTCCCTAGGGAGCCTGTCCCAGTGACTGAACACCCTCTCAAGTGAGGAACCTTTTTCCTAATGTCCAACCATTTCCTCATGTCCTATTGTTGGTTAGCAGAGAGAAGAGATCAGCACTTCCCCCTCTGCCTCCTCCCTTGAGGAAGTTGTGGACTGCCATCAGTCTGGCAGAGGTCACCTCTCAGCCTTCTCTTTTCCAAGCTGAACAAATCGAGTGACCTCAGCTGCTCCTTGTAAGTCTTGCCCATGAGACCTTTCATCATCTTGGTTGTCTTCCTCTGGATACACTCTTGTAGATTGATATCCTTATACTGAGGTGCCCAAAACTGCACACAGTACTTGGGTGGGGGGAGTAGAACCGCACCAGTGCGGTGTAGAGTGTGACAGTCATCTCCGTCAACTGGCTTGCAGTACTGTGCTTGATGCATCCCAGGCTGCCAGGACACACTGACTCTCATTCAACTTGCCATCAATCCAAACTCCCAGGTCTCTTTCTGCAGGGCTGCTTTCCATCCTCTTCCTCCAATGAAAAGGTCAACAAAAGCTTCCTTTGCATAGACATTTTGCTACAAACATTAAGAGAAAGATCTGACTTCTTCAGTAGTATTGTAACTTATTCTGGACTTTCAGCGTACATGCTGTAACCACAAAGCTTAAGGCTTCTCTGTGCTGCAGTCAATGTGTGTCAGCAATTCACAAAGATGTCTCCACCTAACTTTCAGTTAGTAACTCAGCTAACGTTAGTAGTGCGGGTGCAGCAACACAGAGGGCTTAGGAAGTGTAAGCCCTTCTATGAAGCTTAATAAATTTTTGGGCAGTTAATTGCTGCATCCATCCTGCTTTGGGTACCCTAGCAAGTTCAAAGTGGAGAAGGTCTTCACATTTAATGTATGGATGTCCTCCCATACTTGCAAAAGACTAGTGTAGTTTGAAGCAATCTTATGGAAAGGACTAGAACTGGAAAGTGCTGGGGACACATTCTGGGGACTTAGGGACCATGTGGCAATCACATGCTCCTCGTTTGGAGAGGTGCCATATACCTCTGAGGTGAAGTGTGTCACTGTCACCGAAAATCCAGGAATGAACCTTGTAACACCAATGTAGTGTTAAAAGACAGGCATTCTTTATAGCAGCGCTGGATGCACTGGGGATAGCTCTGCCCGACGTGCATACCAGGTGATCACCAACGCACAAAGTAATAGGATCAAAATATACATATTCATCATATTCATTGTTATAGCTATACATATTCATACTCTCTAACTTGTGATTGATCAGTTCTTTGCTCGCTTTGATTTAAAAACACAGTGCCTCTTAAATTCAGAGGGGAGTCTATATTCGAGGAGGAGTCTCTAGTGGTCGTCAGTGGTCGCACACCCGTGTCTGCTGATGACCCTCTTCTTGCAGGCATGCACAGTATCATTGTTGGCCTGTACCGTGGATGCACCTGTCCAAAACAACCTGCTCCATAAGATTAATGTTCCCAGGCCTATTGTTTGGTTAGGTAGGGACTGTTCATGGAACACAGCAACATTGCACCTTGCCATGATCAATTAGCTCCATTACCTATCACCTTGGTTACAAACTGATGATTCCAAAGTTTCTACCTCATGTTTCTATGCCACGGTTACACCACTTTTGCACTCTTTTTATGTATGTCATGAGCTTGGAATAATGAAGGAAATACTGTATAATAAAAACTTTGCATGTACAAGTTTGAGAACTTTTTCAAAAAAGTTCTGCTTAACAGCTCCTAGCTTTAAGCAGAGCTGGAGTGATTTACTTTCCCCCCATAACCTTGAGAAAATTTGTTGGGGGCTTTGTGATGTTTTTCTGAGTGGTACTAGTAGCTGATTTTCAACTGTTCTTGTAGAGTTGCTTGAGTCAAATAGTTTTGACTAGGTTTAATGCAACTTTCTATTATTGAGAGGTCGTAATGGTAGTAGATAAATGTGTATTTCTTACAAATGATAGAATGCGAGAACAGGGTTTCAAGTTTTTTCCTTTGCCTTAAGTACGTGATTCATGGGATGAAGAATGGGGCTTGTTGTCAGAGTACCGAGAGAATAGAGTCCTGCTTCCTATTCTCACTGATGATCTGCCTTTCTTCTTGACTCTGGCAAATTGCGTGACTCTTCTTTTTTCAGATGTGCTTAGTGTGCTTCTGTCCTTTGTGGGTTTGATGAACACATTTACTCTTACAAAATCACCAGAAATTGATGCTCATCATTCTGAAACTAGGTCTTTTTAAGGTCCCAGCTGGACCTTATTCAAGCATAATTCTTTAATGACTTTTCCTTATTTTAAGGTAATGTCTGAACTAAAAATGTACGTCATAGGAACAGAGGGATGATAAATTCATTAGAATTTAGAAGGTATTCAGATTTTGTTACAACAAGCGCTGTACAAATGTGAGCAACCTGTTTTATGACCGTATGTCTATGTAGATCTATCACCTAGGATTGTCTTGGATTGCTGGTGAAGAAATACGTGAGGGAAGCAGAGCCATCCTTTAAATTATTTTAATTTTAAAGATTGATATTGTGCATAATAAAATGGCTTTCAAAATGGAAAAAATATTACTAAAGCATATCAGTTTTTCTTATCAGGAAAATTATTTTGAACCAAGTCTCCTGTTAGGGGAGGGAATAAAGTTAGTTATAAAATCACCTGAAGCTCCACTTCTGAGAGAAAAATTAACTCCCCATCATATATGACAGCATTATGTTCCTGCTAGGAAAAAAATTCAGCTATTTGCATCTTAAAGGAATTGCTTTCTATTGCTAGACACTAATATTTTAGTGTGTATGCTACATGACTATTTTTTTATTTTATATTCAGTGCTAAGGGACATAAGAAAACTCGTGTATAAACAACATATTTTTTTTGGTAGTTTTTTTATCCTGTCCCAGAGGTAAAAAATTTTATAGATAATAAACATGAGCGTAAAAGACTCTAATAAGGTTTTAAAGCTAGCTATAGCATACTGAAAAAGGAAATCAAAAACAAGTGGTGAAATGTGTAGGTCTGCTTTGCAGATAGAGTAACTGTGATTACTGCTGATACCAGAACACATTTCTAAGTTTTGTGATGTTGTGACTCTTTTCCATCTCTCTGATCTAACTGTTCGTGTTTATTTTCCTGGTCTTCAATAAGCAAAGCAAGCATAATGGCTTTGTGGAGGTTTCTCTTTTTTTTTTTAATATAATGTTTCTAAACTAGGCAAAAGCAGATGGTTGTTTTGTGTGTTATGATATAATGTCTTACAAGTTGTCTTCTGAAACAAAATATTTTTACAGTGCATTTCAAAGAAAACATTGTTGCAGAGTAACCATCACTGTTGTGCCTTGCATGGCCAGGTCTCTGTCTTGATCACTTGTGTGGCTCCTAATGTCCCAAGAACATTTCACAGTGTTGCTTCAAAGTGATTTGCAGCCCAGCTGAGGCCTCTGTTCTTTTTGCTTCTTTGGTTGGAACAAACAGCCCAGTGTTACAGGGAGGCATGGTGATGACACATTTAAAACTCTCTCTTAAAAACAATTAACAAATAGCTATAACCTTAATATTTGTCCAGTGTTATGATATGGAATCCCGTGATCCCTTCAGGGATTGACTTGGGATCCAAAACAACAGTTGTCCAAAAGTCTCCACCCACCCCTGTAAAGGGGGAATCTTATTCCTGTCTGTAGCTGCCTCATTGGACTGTGTGCTGGCCCTTGGCTGTTGCTTAGAATCCACAAAGCTCCTACTATATCTAGAGGATTGCCTGTTGTCCTTTGGACCTTGGTGGACTCTGGTAGTTGACACTTCCCTTAATTCCTTCCAATTACAAATGCTGTAATAGTGCTTATTCTGATCAACTTTTATAAGTTAGTTTTTCTTGGAAGGCTAAACTTGTTAGGAATACCTAGTTTCTTCAAATACTGTGTTCAGAGAAGAATTTACAGTATTTTACAATATATTTTAATAGTGCTTACCCTGAACCATTGACATCTTGGAGCAAGCCCAGTGAATATGCACCCTGACGATCTGGGAGGTGGGAGCACATGGCAGAGACAGAAAGGCTGAGAGAACAAGTTTTGTACAACCTTTGCAAAGAAGGTTTGGTGGGATCTTATTCCTGTCTGTAGCCACCTCATTGGACAATACAGAGAAGATAAAGCCTGACTTTTCTCACCAGTGCACAATGGAAGGACAAGAGGATGAATGCAAGTTGGCAGATGGGAAATTCCAGCTTGATATAGGAAGAAACGTTTTGCTGTGGGGGGAGTGGTCAAACACTGGAACACGGGCCCAGAGAGTTGGTAGCATCTTCATCCTTGGAGCCTCTTAAAACTCAGCTGGATGCAGCCCAGAGTTAGCCTGCTTTGGCAGGACTACTTTGAACAGGGGATTAGACTAGAGCGCTCCAAATGTACCTTCAACAGTATCTGTTGATGCAGTTGAGATATATATATATATATATATATATATAGACACACACAACCAACTTCTGTGATTTGATTGGCCTAATCCAGTCCATCTTCCAAAAACTACCCCACGGGTTATCTCCTAACATGGTAGCCACCATTCACTGTGCCTTACCTGTAGTTAGGTATGTTAACTTGTCTAGATTAGGATTCAAGTCAGTAGTCTCCCAGGTGAGTCTGGTTTTCTGAGCTCTTCATCTATTTCCAACTTCCTAATCCTTTGTATGCTTTGACCATTAAGCAAGCAAGGTGGATGGACTGAAGTGGCTATGCTGATTCAGCTAGTTTGGCTCTGCTCCCATTTCTCCCTTATCTGAGCCAGCTACATTTTATAGTGCATGAGGGTTTTCTTTTATGAACCAAATCCAAGACAGACTGTAGGTCAGGGATGGATGCATGGATGGATGGATGTGTAAAGTCGATGAGTGTTTGTGATAACTTGTTTTGTCTGGCAATGCTTTTGGACATTATGTGAGGTACTTTAAATATGAGTCTTGTTTTTGTGTTTTTTGAACATTGTTCTGAAAAAAAATTAAGTGGTATATATGAGAGTTTTGTGATCGAGTAATTTCAATATTGCTGTGGAAAATCTAGGGCACAAGAGGCAATATTTTCCTAATGATTATATTTTTACTTACAAACAGTGCAGCTCTGACCTTTAAGGGAACATGGTGACTTCAGCTTTGCACCTGACAGCTAAAGATGATGCTATTGTTTTGTTTTCTTGGAAAACTGGAAGAGTTTCCTCAAACTAAATGGAAAACAAATGTACTTAGATGTTAACTGGCACTTCTGTTTTTAACTCTGTCAGCTTTGGAACAGATATTTGTAGAATATTCGAAATACATATTGAGAAAGAACACTTTTATACTGTTTAGAAGAATTGTATGTTAAAACAAAGCAAAATTAAGGACTGATTAATGACTCCTTTATTATAGTTTAAACTACGGTGTTAAGTATTTTCATTGTTTTCTCTCTGCAATTCAGACATCTTATAAAAAAATCTGTTGTTTTCTCACACTAAGTAAAAATGGCTTGAATCCATGCGTAGTTCAAAAGACTTAAATATGGAAAGACGTGAATTTTTGCCCTGAAAGGGAAATCATATTTCTTTTGTCATTTTATATTGTTATATAGCTTTAAATAATACTCTCCAGTATTTCCTTTTATAGTGTATTTTTCTGTCTAGCCCATTCCATCAGAAATAATTCTGTTAGCGTTCCCTCAGTTTAGTCTGAACGAGAGGAGTTTATGATCATCTTCTGTGGTCGCTGAACATTGTACCAGGAATTTCATTTCAGTCATCAGACCAGTCCATGAGTCTTGGGAACTTAAGGCAGAAGGGTATTGAGCTTATGTTCCTTGATGGTGGATGTCACCAGCAGCAGGAGAGAGAGAGCAGGACTGACCATCACCAGGGACCGCCCTAAGACTTGAGTAGGCATGCAATTGAAGCTCATGTTCTTTTCCCCTCTCTGTTTTTTCTGCAAATGTTTGAAGTTCACAATGCAGAGTTTCTGGATCAAGGTTTCTTCCCCCCCCAACCCTCCCCTCCAACAGTTCCGGGTTGGGGTTTTTTTTGGTAGTCATAAAGCTTGTTAGCATTTGCATGTTCTTTCATCACACTTGATTTGGGCTTTTTAATAGAACTTTTGTACATAACCTTCAGGATTTTGTGAGTATCTGTGTAATTAAAATCCTCACAAGTTTTTTTGACACCTAGTACTACTCTCAGTTTAATTTGCACTCCTTTTCAAAGCAACCATGAAACTTGTATATGTTCTGAAGTATTGCACAACATGTCTGCTGTCAACAATCCCCACTCTTACATATGCAGCGATACAAGACGTGTTGTGTTATCACTCAGGAATGACATTGTGGTTAGATAAAAACAGTCTAATAAAAACACCTGCTTAGTCCTGGTCAGAAAAGCAAACTGAATGTTATAAATTGTAAGAGGAAGTTTGACAAATGTAAGCAGGAAAACATCATGCCACGTTAATCCGTGTGTGGATTTTGAGTTTCCCATCTCAAAGATTACAGTAGAACTGCACAAAGAGGTGAGACACAGATGGTCAAAGGTCTGGAATGGCTGCTGTAGAAGAGATTACTCTTCCATATGCTTTAGTCTGGAAGGCAATGATTGAGGGGGAAGTATGATAGCGCGCAGTCATGAGTGGCTCATACAAGGTGAATAGGGAACAGTATTGGTGTTCACTGTATCCTTTAACATAATAACTGTATTATAAGACCTAGAAAAACTTGCAGTTGGGATCTTAAAAACTGATGAAAGGTGATGCTGCTTCCTATAGTGTTAAATTCAGCTGTGCCATAGGGTCCCGCATTTACTTGAATTAAAAAAAAGAGACTGAACAAATTAATGGAAGAAAAATCCATTGAGAGCTATTATGTTCGAAAGATCTGCTACTGACTTGAAGTCCTTGGGCTGTGAATTCCTAGAGGCTGGAGAAAGTGTTCTGTCTATCTGGCTTGTACTTGTAGGGCTGCTTCTGTTGCTGAGTGTTTTAGATATTTTGTTGGCATAGGTAGACTTCTAGTTTGAACCAAATCAGGTTCTGCTTTATATACTGGACATGCACGTATGGGAACCTTTCTGTATGGTAAGGTTTGTGTTATTAGCTCTAGAAGTTTGTCTTACTACTCCTACTTTTGTGTGAGAAATCAGGTTATTTTTTGGCTTGTTTTCTGAGGCAACAGTTACTTCTTTGAGAAATTAGCAGGTTAAAAGTACACAGTATTAGTTTTGAGTTATGAAGTTAATTTCCAGTTTGTGTGGTTTATTTGGTTGGATGCAAATATGTTGGTATTAATGAGTACATGAGTTAAAAATAAACAGTAATTTTGAGAATTCAGAAACAAATTTGGCCATAAATTTCTTATTTAAGCTCTTATTTCCAGTTGAATGAATTACAAAATATGTACTATTTAATATCAAGCTCTATTTCAGTCCTTTAACACCAGCAGGGTTTACCTGTCTGATTGTAGGTATCTGTATGTCTAATTGTACCTGACTTAAGAAATGTCTTGGAAATTTCTTCTTGATTAAGGAAGGTAATAATAATAATAGTAATAATAGTAAAAAAAATATCTTCCTGTTTTAAAGTGGCATCCTGCTCCATCTCAGTGTAAATTATTCAGTTGACACATCCTGAATTTTTATCATCATTTCCTAACATAAGTTTTATCTTCTAATTAGGATTTACTTTGTTTTGTTCGTATGTTACGAAATAAGTATCTTTAAGCAGATAGCATATGCAAAAGGCATTTTTCACTTACTCAAACATGCGCTTTTTTTTTTTTTTTTTTAAATACCAGTAGTAATTAGGTTCTATAATTTGGTGTAATGGTGGCTTGGGGTTTTTTGGGTTTTTCTTTAGAGTGTGTCTGTGTGAGTTTTGCTATAAAGAAACTTGCTGGAAACTGTAGCCACAAAATGGAATATGTACTCTTGAAGTTTTTATGCTAAAAATCATGTATTATTTTTCTGTCACTTTTAGTTCAAGGAGAATTATTGACAGATTATAAAACTTCTAAGTCCTCTTATGTTTTTAATTGAATAATTATTATCTATGGTAAAACTGTGGGGTTAATGGTGCTGATATAATATTGATCTATCATGCTAAAACTGTTCTGAAGGCTGATAGGTTTCAAGTAGTATGTCATACACAAATAAGTAAAATTACATTTTCTACTTGGAAATGTCATTTATAAAAAGTAAAATATTTATCTAACTTACAACTGGAGATTAAGTATTTGTGTAAATATGTATCTATCTTGCCATGTACTTAAGTCATTTCAGTTATGTCTAAAAATCAGGTGGTTTTCATGTTAATTCATGCTTGTTTATTTTAATGGGAGTTTGATTCATCTAAGTGCTCTTGTTTGCATGGAAAATGCTGGAAACTCTTCTGTTTGAATACATTTCTTTGAAGGCTTTTCATACTTTCTTTGGCTATTGTGGGTTACTTGGACTCCATATGAAATCTAATTTTTGTCATACCTTTTCTCCTTTATATCTTTTTTTTTTGAAGTACAGTGGTGATCATGTTACTTTTTGTACAGACAACTAGAAAGGCTGGGCCAGGTCACATCAAGGATCTTGACTAGCCTGCTGTTTTTGTATCGCATGGTGGCCACAACTGGAGGTCTAGAAAAAATTTATCAGAAAGAGTAAGCCTATCTGACATGTCCACCAAGTACTTTCTCTATATCCAACCACTTTTAACTCAAGACCTTTGTGAGCTGGCTGTAGTAACTATGTGTTTAGTATTCACAATAGACATCTCTTCCATGGCTTTCCATGGCTTTTTCTATTTTTAAATAGAAACTGTTCCACACTTTTGATCGTTCTTGCTGCTTTCTCAGAGTATTTTCCATTTTCATGCATAATTTTTGAGATGTAGAACCAGAGTGGAGTGTTCAAATGGTGAATGAGCTGTGGGGTGTTCTTTTTTTAATTTATTTTATTATTCTTTCTTTTCCTAACATTTCATTTTGGCTTTTTGACTGCTATCATTGAGTTATCACTTGTGTGAAACTATGTACGAACTAATAATCTCAGGTTAGGAAAGACAAATTGAGGACTTTTTTCCCCCTCTGTGTTCATTACTTCATGTACATTAAATTTCAGATGCAACTTCTGATAGAATCCTTCCGCTTACACAGATTCCCTATCTGTGAACAAGTTTCAGAACTCTGTGTTTAACATGGAACATTTCCGCAGGATTCGTATTACATTAAAGCTCTTTTCACTCAGTCATTATAATTGGACAATTTTCACACTTATTAGAGAAAAAAATATTGGGGAGGTGGTTGGGGGTGGGTAAAGGGATAATTGGCACACCCTTTTAATTAGAGATTTAACTGGTATCATCATCTTCAGAAACCACATTACTTCTGTCACACCCCTTTCCTCCAACTGTTCCTTAGCATTTGCTGCCTCTCTCTTACATTTTAATTTAAATAATGCAGCAAAAGTAGTTAATCTTCTGGATTGGTAGCTGGTTCTGCTGTGAATAAAATTAAACAAATTAAATTCTTTATCTTTCATCCTCCATCCTCCCCCACTTCTGTCAGTAACTGGTACATCTCACTTCCCATTCTTCAGGCATTTTTTCTCATTCTCAGTCTTGCAGTGCCCGCACCGTGGGCACATTTCATTTTACTTAGTTCTTCTCCTAGAATCAGTTTGTAATTTTGTAGTATTCATGTGTATATATGGTATTTATATATATATATAAACATTTTTATATATATACACACGCATATATACTTATGTGTCATTATGTTAGAAATCTCAATGTCTTTGTGACCTCATACGTGTTCTTCATACTGGATCACGTGACATAAAGAAGTGTACCCAGTCCTAGGAGTTACATGACCATGAGCGGTGGAAGAGAGAGGAAGGGAGAACATCAGCTTTGGGAAGCTGACGAGGCTGCTTTTGTTTGCAACTGCTGCATGCCCCAGGGCTGGCTGAGTGCAACCCCGCAGTCTTCCCTCACTCCCACCCCAGCTTGGCCAGTCAGTAAGTCACAGATTGAGCCAAAAGGCACACGGAGACCTCATGAAGAGGAGGGGCTCTAGCACCATGCTGCAAATGTGTGAAATGTTAGTGCTGCAGAAAGGCTGTGTGTGATGATTCTTCCTAAAGTAAGGCATCACAAGTCTAATACCAAATTATGTCCTTTTATGAATTAGAAGTTATAGGGAGAAATCCTGACCTTACCATAGTTCTTGTGAATTTAATGAGAAATTTTAAATGGGTCGTACAGAAACAAATCACTGTCAGTGAAACTGTTCACCGAAGGCAATGAATTTCTACATTTAAATATTTATTTATTTTTGCTGTAGAAGCAGTATTAGAGCAAAATCTCATTCCTTCCAAACTTGGTATTTGTCAGGCTGATTAAAACCAATCTGCCAATTTACCATTCCCGCTAATGGATACATCAAAGCAAAGAGAAAGCTCTTAAAGAAAAATAGATACTGAAATAAAGCTGAGATGCGGGCTTTTCGGAACAAGAGTTATTGATCTTGTGACCAGAATTTCACTGTGACATTATCACCGTTCTGTCAAACAACTGAGGTATATCTCCTGATCTCATCTAAATAAATATTGGTGTAGGAATGTGTCAGTTGCTGACTCTACGTTTATTGACCAGCTGCATTCTGATGACTAAGGTGGTAAGCTATTGTGTGCTTCACAATAGAGCTTGTAAAAGAGTATTGAATGTCCGTGAATGGCTTCTGGCTGGCAGAGGGTTCAACATTATGCTTCTGAACTCTGATCGTTTATCTAGAAATTTGTTTGGTTTGGCTTCAGTCATGTATAATACATTCCTGATGTTAATGTCTTCCTGAAGAGTTCATATTGTGGGATGATAATTAGATTTTAGAATGTTAGTCTTCCACAAAGCAAAACAATTTAAATCTTAATATTCTGGTTTCAACTTTCTGTTTTTAACAGTAGTCGTTTACTCATTGCCTTATATGCTTAGTTTCTAAATATATTTTTTTTATAAAATGTTTTTATAGGCAAGCTTAAAAATCATTGCTTTGCTAAAAGAGATTTATAGTCAAATATATGCAAAAAGATTAAGCCTACCAGGATCCACTCTTAGTTTACCCACTGTAACTTCCTAATTATAATAATAACTGTAGCATCATCTCAGAGTTAGCTGAAATTTTGGTAGCCTCTTTTTTTCTCTGAGGTTTGTCTTTCAAGTCTCCTGCTTGTTTTACAAGGTTCAGTTTCTGCCTCTTGCTTGCTTTGAGCAAGTAGTTCTTTACTGTTCTTGTGGGTACTGAAGCAAAGTTGTGCCCTAGAACTGTTTTCTTTCCCTTTCATTTACTTGGTCAAAGCCCTGCCTACCATATATAGCAATAATAATATGTTCAAACACCATGATACTGCATACGGTCACTGACCGTTTTCACTCTGCAGTTTAAGTGGTAGCCATAAATTGATCCCTATGGCAGATACATAAGCAATGTTTGGTGGGTGACATTACTTTTAATTTCCCATTGCTATGCCACGTGATTTGATACGGAGTTTGACAATAAATTGGATTGCGCACAAGGACAAAGCAAATGAGTACTCAAATGAGTAAAGTATGCACCAAGCAGAAAGGGTGGGTGGGAGGGTCGGTAGCTCCTTTCACCGCTGCAGCAAGCCAAAGATGATTCTGTAAACAGTCCAATTCATTTGTTACTGTATATTGTGAAGTTCCACATTTGCTTGCCCTGTAAAAAGTTCTGGAGCAGGATTTAAATTCACTGCACGTAGCTATCTTTAGGGCTCACATCTGGATGGCACTGCAGGAGCATATTGCTGAAAGCAAACAGACTGGCAGTTTTGATGGTAACAATGGAGTCTGAGAAAACACTGGATGCCTGAATAAGATTCCATTAAAAAAGGGGGAGCGAGAGGGATGTCTAATGCAGTCCGTTTAATGCAGAACTCTCCAGAGAGTGAAGTGGGGATTATGCCTGCTGCCCTTCTTATTAAAGACTGCTATAGAAGATGCTTGTTGGGCGAATGGTATCTCCATAACAGACGCTCTATTACTCATGAATACGTTTCTAATTATATCTTAATGATCTCAGCCACAAATAGGAAAACAAAAATCTTTGTCTCCCTGAGTGGTTACCTTAGTGGCTGCAGGATTGGCAAGGTTTAGATTATCCATCTCCTCTCAGTAATCCCAGGGGACTTCATTGTGAGAAATGAGACTTGTTTATGATGGTGAATTAAATTGCTGTAAAAGGTTATTTCAACAGACAGTTGGGAAATCATAATAAAATAATTTAGTAAAAATGGGAGCTAGAGTATGCTTAATGAAACATGATTAGATTTAATTTTCTTGCTATTTCAATCATTAAAGGTACATTATCCTTTCTCAGAGCTCATTTGGGCTCTTTGCCACAGACCCACTCTTAGTAACAGACTGAAACTTGCATGTTCCATTAGGATATGAAAATAGCTAATGATACCCTACTCTCCTCTCCCTGGCTTTTGTAAAATTTCTGTTACCAGCTTTTCAGATATATTTTAGCTGTCGTCTTCTTTCATCCTTTTATTCACTCTCACATCTATTATACACGTTTTTCAGCGTGAATAACTATTCAGGGAGGATAGGTTGAATGAAATGAAGTAAAATACTAATATAGTTACCTTAATAACTGTAAAATTACTTATAAGTAATTAAAAAATTAACCCCTTCAATTCCTATTCCCATGTTCTAACAAAGTCTTTTAGTCAGTTCATATAAAACATGTTTCTATGCTATCTTAATCCAGTGGCTCAGTTATTTGTGGTTTGGGGGCTTTTTGTTTTGTTTTCTTTATTCTTTCCTTTTACAGTGTAATGACACATTGTATGACCCTGTGTATTGGCTAAAATTTCTGTCTGGCCTCTAGTGAGAATAAATGTAGTTCTCTCTGATATTTTATGCCTCTCTCAGAATCAGAATGCTACTTTGATCTAAAAGTATCCAGCTCCTTTTCAGGCTGTGAGTTTTTATGAGAATAAAACTACTCTCTGTTGGTAGACAGCTTGGGCAGAGCAGCAGTATCTTGCTGATAGGAAACGGTCATGGCTCCATGGTTTTCAGGACTCGAGTGTGTTGTTTGAGGAAGGAGATATTTGGGTTATTTCAGTGTTTCATGATATTATTCCAATTTAGATGTAGGTTTCACTAAGGCTACTTTTGTTCAGGGTGAAATTTCTGCACAAAGTGGCATGGGAGGCAGAGGAGAAAGGCAGACCTCAGGGTAGCCAGTAGCCTGCTAATCAGGAATGCCTTGGGGGAAGTTCAGAATCACCCAGGGGGGATGGCTGATGCTGGGTTTCTGAAGCTCAAAAAAAGTATTTTGACTACTAGGCAAGATGTTTTACAAACAACTCTCACCATCTCCTACTGAAGTTACTTCAGTTTGTATATATTAAATTTTCATCGTAGCAAAGGTTTCTGATGATCCGGATTTTCACTTAAAATAAGGAGAAATAGAACCGCTTCAGTCCTCTGCACTTCATATGAGACAGTGAAGCACTGTGGGGTACAGTAGCATGAGAACCTACAGAGTGGGCCAGTGCAGGCTGGGAACGTTTGTTTTTTTTAAGTTTTGAACGTTTGAGGGATTGGAAAATCTAGCTCTGTTTTGAAACAACATAAAGTCTCAAGTCGTTCTGTTTTCAGTGTTGTTAGAATAGTTTCATTTGAATCTTTTTATATCAGTGAAAATTACACACACATTTTAAGTTTATGTATATGTGTGTGTTTGTATACTTTTAATGTATCCTGTCCCCCTTTTAAAGCAATAGACATAAATTCTCAAATAATCCTTTATTATCTGTTTACTACTTAAATGAGCTACATGGTGGGGGGGGAAGGTCACTCTTTTGGGAGTTGCAGGCACTATGTTTCCAGTGCCTCCATAGTGTATCTCCTATGGTTCCAGGAGATGACTTCTTTAACAGTTATGAAAAGCAGGAAGGTTTGAATTGAACCTGTGCTCGGAAAAAAAATATTAATTTATAACTGTAATATTAATATCATTAACTATAATTTATTTTTGTAACGTATACCAATTTTCAAACCTGTATTCCTAAAGTTCATTTCTTGAATCAGTATGTAGGAGCCTAAATAGGATTGACTTGAGGGGAAAAGATAGGGTGAAACTATGAAGGAAACTATAATAAATCATTTGAAGATTACTCTGGAAAGATGTGCAAGTTAAAAAATGCTGTTCAACATGTTGTTAATAATAAAATGCAGAATAACTTCCTTTGTCCTCGAGAAAGAAGTAGGACTTGTTTAGAAGAGCTTCTTATTTTGCTGATATTAGTCATTCTTGATTCTGTCTTTGATAGTTCTGTCTATCTCCTATAAAATGGAATAAATTATGGGTGAGATCATATGTAGCAGCAAGTGGCATACTTTCTTTTAAGTCATGGCATCTGATACTGCTTTGCAAATGCTTATGAGAAGCAGAATTGCTGTCCTTTCCTTGTATTCCTGTAGATCTGAGTTAAGACCGGCTTTTAAATCTGAAGTCATGTCCTTGCTCCTCTTTGAAATGCAACAGTTGACTTCAGAGCAACAGAGAGTGAGAGTTTTCAGAAGCGATGCTTGACTTGTGGCTGGCCGGTGCCCCAGGGAGTCCCAGTGGGGGGTACCAGCTGACCGTGTAGCACTGAGTATATCTGCACCGTGGAGTTTTCAAACTGTCTACTGCCCGGCACTATTGAGATTATCACCATGGGTGCAAGACTCAGACCATTACAAAACCTGTTACACTTTTTTTTTTTAATATATATACACTCAGTGAAAGTAATTTCTGTTTTCTGTCTTCCTAGTTTAATATTCTGGGTGATGTTTATACTTTATGTCTGCGCCTTTTATTTAATAGCAGCTGCTATGTGAAAATGTGGATGTCTCAGTCAAGTGACTAAATCATAGCATTGTAGAATGTTTTGGATTGGAGGGACCTTTAAGGATCACCTAGTTCCATGTCGACTGCCTTGGGCAGGGACATCTTTTGCTAGATCAGGTTGCTCAAAGCCCTGTCTAGCCTGACCCTGAGTGCTTCCAGGGATGGGGCATCCACAGCTGCTCTGGGCAACCTGTGCCAGTGCCTCACCCCCCTCACCATAAAGAATTTCTTTCTAATATCTAATCTAAATCTATCCTCTTTTAGATTAGGTACCATCTTAAATTCACAAGAACATTACTCTGTTAGCACATACAAATTACTGTTATTATAAACATTATATTCCAAGTATGTGTTGAATTTATTATTGTTGATATTCTTGTTAACTATCACTTCTTTCTGGTCAGTTCTGGTTCTGCTTCATAGTCTAACATCACTGGCAGACAACTGCCAACAAAGGAAACTGTTGTTTTCCAGTATCAGTGAACTCCAGTGACTGGAGGGTGTAATTCCTGTGACTAATGTTGCATTCATGCTGTCAGTATATTATAGAGCTAAAATGAGTCTGTCACTTGATAAGCATTTTGCTGAATATATACCTGAAATATGACCTACTAAAGCGAACTTCATCACATTGACTTTTTCTAGGGTCATAGGTAGAGACAGAGTAAGTATTAAATGCAAAACGGGAAGAAAACAAACAGAGGAATAAAGATTATGATGAAAGGAAAAAATGTTACTTCTGTCTCAGACCAACATAGCCAAGATCTGTATGCCATCTGGTTCTACACCACAGGCAGCACTAATTTAAAAGCAAACTCTGGATTCTGGAAACTGCAGCAACGTCCTGGAACAATTTAAGCAAGGAGAAGATACTGTCATTTAACCTTGAAGTTCTGTCTTTTTAGTCTCTAGATTTGTTTATTCTTTTACATTTTTTATCTTAACTAGATAGCATTCCTTCTGGTAAACAGTAGTAAAGCAAAATAATGTTAACCTTGCACACAATTTGATTAAAGAAATAGGGTTTGTGACTTGTTTGTTAGACACCAAGTTAGTCTCATGAGTGCATCAGATCTTTGTGAGAGATTTTTGGATAACGGTAAACTTCCTTCCCGTTGCGGCTACAAGAGAAAGCATGATTCTAGTATTGCGTAGAATAAGAAACTGTGCTTCCTTTTTTTTTTTTTCCTTAATTTGTTCCAATTCAGAAGTCGTCTGGCTATGAATCCAAACTGCTCCTTCCATATATTCCCGAATGTGGCTCTTAGTATCAGACTTGTTTCTCTGAGAGCAGCAAGATTTTTGATGGCTACGAACACTAGATTTTTGAGGCCTGGATTTCAAAAATACTTATTTTAGTACACTAACATTCAGAGGTAGCAATTACTTCAAGTCTTATTTAACTTAAATATGTGTATCAAATCCACTTAGAGTTTTAATCACTGCGGGACACACACAGTTAGGACTAGTGTGTATTGTAATCTTGCCTTCAAATTCTGAATCTTTGCTCCAGTATAATAGTTCAATTCTGTTCAGACCATTGATTTTCACTTTCAACCCAGCTCGTTTTATTCTTTGACTTCACATACACAGCTTGGCATAAGAAGAAAATGCATTCATCCTTGAGTTCTTGAATGGGTGCCAAGGTGATGTTGATAGATGGGATATGAAAGTGCATTTGGGTAATTTACGTACTGTTTATCAGGGAACATTAACCTGAGACAGAGTTGAGAGTAGATATTATATACCAGTAACTTACAGAAGAAGAAACTTTACAAAGATAGTTTACCCATTAAACGCTGGTCCTATATTGTAATATACCTAAAATATTTTTAAATTCCTGGATTTGTAAGTATTTATTTGATTACAGTAATGGTCTGCTAATGTTCATGGTACTTGATGAACTGATTAAAAAAAATCCAAAGCCAACTACCCAAACATGTATTTGAGTCTACCATCCGTTATACTTGTTTTCAGAGCTCAGTTGTCTGGAAAAAGTGGTGCTAAAATGGAGGAGATAACCAATTCTGTAACCTTCTGCAAGATCAGAAGGGAGGGAGGAGGCTGGTGATTTGAAAGGGAGTTGTTACAATTTAAGTGTTGGGCCTATCATGGATTGTCTTGTCTTGGCCATGAATATTAAGCAAAGAAAAACTATGCCAAATAAAATCTCCCTGTAATATTTCTTTAGGATATCTATGAATTTCACTCTGAAGCAAACAGTTTTACTGTTGAGAGTTAATGGTTGAGTATAACACTACAAAAAAGCACTGTGATGATGAGTAGAGTTATTTAAAGGGGTGGGTTTTTCTGTATTTATTTACACTTAATAGACACAGTGTTTTGCTAGATAGAATTTTCACTTATAGCAATCAGTTCATAATTTCTCTTGGCTTGCTTGCCTGGTGTCACAGTAGGAATATAGTTTGCTTAGAGCATAATTGCTTGTCTGTCTAAGCCCAGGACAGGAGCATGAAAGTGATGCACGCGCTCTCATGGGATAATAATGCGGGCTGCATATTACTCTTCAGCACCTCTGCCAGTCTGTTCGTTGTGGAATATTGTTAGCGCTCCTGTTTCCTGCCTTGTGGCTTGGTGCCTTGGTATAGACTAACAGAAGATGTCGTTTGTAGGAATGACTTGAATGTCATAGGAATGACTTGAGTGGGGGAAGTCTGGGAGATGAATTTGCTAGGACATCCGTAAGTAGTGGGATGTGTACTTTAAGCTGAGTGAAGTCTTGATAGCTGATACAGTCTGATTGTTGAGTATGTTTGTTTTCTAAATGCATGTGTCTCTGGGGAAAACGCAAAACCTCTATGAACAGGTGTCCAAGATTAAGAGTAACAGGCTGCTTAAAAAAGATTAAAAACTAAGAATTTTTTAGTGTTTTTCAGACCGGTAATTAACTACTTACATAATCCCTAAAAAACCTAGTAAGAGAAAATAAGAAAAAATTATTTGGAAGATGCCATATGTAATCAGACTATACCATGAATCTAGTAACAGAAGATTCAGCAGATGCTTCCTTTTGATGTGTAACAGCCCTCCAATGTTTTCAAGTTTAATGTAATTTGAATAAATTAATTATCAACATATTCTGTTGCATTTGCAGATTGAGTAAAGGTGAATGTGTGAAAAAACAATGTATTTTGAACTAAACAGTATTTTGGGAGCAGAAGGCATAAAGCAAAGAGTAAAACCCAAAAATTAAATATGTAAATTCATTTTTCCTGCCACTTTTGACAGCATGACTCTGGTGGGTTGACCCTGTCTGGTGGCCAGGTGCCCACCAAAGCTGCTCTGTCACTGCCCTCCTCAGCTGGACAGGAGAGAGAAAATATAACGAAAGGCTCCTGGGTGCAGACAAGGACAAGGGGAGATCACTCACCAGTTACTGTCATGGGCAAAACAGACTCGGCTTGGGGAAATTAATTTAATTTACTACCAAAAAAATCGGAGTAGGGTAATAAGAAATAAACCCAAATCTTACAACTACCTTTCTTCCACCCCTCCCTTCTTCCTGGCTCAACTTCACTCCTGATTGTTCTACCTCCTCGCCTCCCCCTCCCACCCCACCCCCCCAGGGGGCAGGGAATGGGAGTTGTGGTCAGTTCACCACATGTTGTCTCTGCTGCTCCTTCCTCCTTGGGGAGGACTCCTCACACTCTTCTCCTGATCCAGTGTGGGGTCCCTCTCATGGGAGACAGTCCTCCATGAACTTTTCCAACATGAGTACTTCCCACAGGCTACAGTCCTTCACAAACTGCTCCAATTCCTTCTGTCCCTTCCACAGAGTGCCGACCTTAAGGAACAGACTGCTCCAGCATGGGTCCCCCATGGGGCCACAAGTCCTGCCAGGAGCCTGCTCCAGTGTGGACTTCCCATGGGGGTCACAGCCTCCTTTGTGTACATCCACCTGCTCCAGTATGGGGTCCTCCATGGACTGCAGGTGGATATCTGCTACACCCCCATCCTCCATGGACTGCAGGAGGAACAGCCTTCCTCACTGTGGTCTTCTCCATAGGCTGCAGGGGAATCTCTGCTCCAGCACCTGGAGCACCTTCTCCCCCTTGTTCTGCACTGACCTTGGTGTCTGCAGGGTTGTTCCTCTCACATACTCTCACTCCTCTCTTCCAGCTGCTGTTCCCTCAGCAGATTTTTCCCCCTCCTCTTAACTTTGTTATCCCAGAGGTGCTACTGTTATCGCTGATGGGCTCGGCCTTGGCCAGTGGTGGGTCTTGGAGCTGGCTGCCATTGGCTCTGTTGGACATGGGGGAAGCATCTTCTCATAGAAGCCACCCCTGTAGCACTCCTGCTACCAAAACCTTGCCACGCAAACCCAATACAATGACTATATATATCCCCTCAGCCCACATAAATTATAGTAGGGAAAAAGCATTCTTTCCTCATTCAGACAGGTTCCATTTCTCTTCATTTCTTTGTCAGCCCATGGCTTCTAATGAACGCCTTTTTTCTCTAGCACTACTGAGTTTAAGTCTGTGAATGTGAAGAATATAATATTCAATTTGAGATTAAGAGGGACAATGGATGTTTTTCCTATCCCTTGCCCCTTTCTACTTCCTCTGAAAAGTCTAGACTTTGGTCAGTTAGTTTAGGTTTTTTGGTGTTTTTTTTTTTCAGTTGCTAGAGAAAATGTTGGGAAATGCATTTCAATCTGGATCTTGCACCCCTCAGTAGGTAGTATAGTCACTGAGTCAGTCTCAATTTCTGCTTTTAACTACTAATTTAGCAACTAGTTAGCTATAAAGAAGGGAGAAGAGGTAGAGACCCATTCCTTAAGAGTTGATGATGGGTTTGGGAGTACAGAGTTAAGGAGACCAATATTCAATTCCTCGCAGAACCCAATTGCAGTAGAGACTAAAATAAATTTTCAGTATCCTAGGTAAGTGCCCTTACTTCATACCCTATTGAGCATGTGTCTCTCTTCATGATTTTAAGCAGAAATTCCATTCTGAACCCTTCAAACTTCTTCCAGTTTTAGTATGATCCTTTGGATAGGTCTAATGAATCTATGTTCTCTAAACGAAAAATGTCACCAGCAAATTTCCCAAACTGATCTAAACTACTTTCCTTGTAGTGGCAAAGTGTCTTTTACATCAAAGCAAAATCCATATGGAAAAAAAGATGTAAGTTGATTTTGGTGTCTGTCATTCTGAAGATGTTTAAGAACCAGCTTTTAATTAAATGCTGAAAACATAAGTCTGAGAAGTGAATATTTTGGTATGGAAATTTCTCAATGTAATGGCTGATTGCACCTCCCAAGGGACTTTGCAGTTCAGATGCCTCACTGACACTTGAGACTCTTCACGATATCCACAGATTTATGACACTACATATCAGGTTACTGCCATTGTGGTATCAATTACTTCTAGAGCTTCATTACTTCAGAACATACCATCGTGAATGCTTCCAAGGTGCTGGAATCCTCCCTGATATAAGGAAGTAATTCTCCAGAGTGAGTTATATGTATAGCTGCTTTTCTGTATTGTCTCTTTAGTCTTGAGCAGATTTTTCTTTTAAAAAGTTTGAGTGTTATTCACAATTAATAGCTTTAATGGTCAGAAAGCTATTTGCTTGGATACTTCTTTCTAGGTAATGGGAAAAATTATGTGTTTATAGGTGATTGCTTCAGAGTGTGCTTCCTGTGAAGGAGCCTGACTCTGCTTGAGAGAGGAGCCTGCTGGGGAAATTTCCCTTGAGAATGAATTCTTTCTCTAAGGTTTTCAGGAGTAAAAGGAGAAGCTTGGAGGTTTCATTGGTGCCAGAAATTTAGGGGCAATTGTGTAGGAAGAAGAAATGGTATTGCATTTAGAGATATGCTGCTGAGTTGTTTTGTGCTTCATCTTTAACAGTGAATGTAAGATTGTGTGGCTGGTTATTGTTTTCTGTGTTGTGCTGCAACAAAATTTATCCAACCTTTGTCCAAAAATTAGACAAAAAAATGGTACATGAATTTCACTGAATTGGACCATTAGTTTCCTATTGTTGGTTTGTTGTTGTTGGTTCCCCACCCCAAGATGACTGATTCACTGAAAATTGACTAACAGAAACTTTCATGCTAATAGATGGAGTTTTTTGTCAGATAAATACAAAGCAAAAGCAAGGACAAAAAGGATTTCTTACTCAAGATTTGGGACTCTGGTAGTGTACGCTATAAAAATTATAAGTTAATTTTAAAAGTGTGGTGGCATCCTGGCATCTTTCTCTTTTCATCATGTATAAAGTAGCATTTATGACAAGTCTTCATACAGTTTCCCTCTTAATCTTGAAGATTGTCTACCTCCTAATTCTGAACAGATTTAGGTATTCTTCTCTTTATATAGTTACTTTAGAAATCTCATGCTTGCAGACATAGGGCAGTTTTGTAATCTTTAACTCACTACTTGCATTTTTCTTCGTGCATTAATGTGGTTTATTCAACTTCTACAAGTTTCAAACATGAAATGATCCTCTTAAATGAGGAAAAGTAGTTACCCTGTTAACAGGTGGTGTTAAAAATAGTGTTCTTGTTCACATGTCCATTCTTTGAAGGTATATTCTCACAGGATCTGGGAATAAAGTGAGAATAGAAAGGACACTGGCCTTATTTATATTTTCCATTCTTAATGTTTGTTGGACAAAAGCACTCGTATGATTTTGACAGAAGCCGGTTTTCTGAAAGTCACAAATTTAATCTTTTCATTCTACAGAGGCAATGTTCTTTAGAGCTGTTTGTTGTAAATGTCACCTTTCCTCCTTACGCCTTGTGAGATTCTGACCATTAACACGGATAAAATTGCATGCTTGTCTCCAAGAAAAGAAGAAATTTGGGGAAATGAAAAGGATGCAATAAATGAGTTCCAGAAGGGGGGGGAAGAAGATTGTTAGGTCTCTGAAAACCTGAACTTAGGTATGTCAAGAGAATGCACTAGTAAATGGATATACTTATCAAATATTGATGTATTTCTCAAAAAATACCTTGTGAAATTTTGCATCCCCTGCTGCAGTAGGTAGGAGAATGAAATCTAAGACTACTGCTACTGCTTTCTGTTGTTTGGTACTTGACATTCTAGGTTTTATTATTGGTTATTAATGGTATCCTTTCTCCTTCATCAGTCCTTCAAAATTACTACTGTTTCCCTGTTCTCGACTGACTTTGCCTAAGCATGTGGTGACTAAGAATACAGAGATTTTTTTTTTATTTTTTTTTAATTTTTCTTCCACTATTCCAACAGGAATTTCTGTGAAAGTTGCAAAATTTCTGATCTTCATGTGTGGACTGAATATATCACTGTTGTGGTATGTCTCAGAAGGATGATTATTCTAGAACTTGGTTGCCAGATTAGTAGTTGCACCTTATTGTACAACCATACCCAGAGGAAAATGAAAGTTCTAACAGCTGTTACAACTGTGCTTTTGAAAAAGGCTGCTTCTTGAAAAACAGAGTAGCAAGAGACATGGTTATGCTTACTTCTGACTTAAGTCATCAGTAAGAGTATTATTACCACCTTAATGTTAGACATCCGTATTAAAAGCTTTCAGTTTATACATAGGTGGTCATATGCATCAAAAGCCACAAAATGGTAAAGACCAGATTAACCAACTGCGTACATAGCTGGATTAAATTTGTTTCTCAATGGGCTGCTTCTTGTGGTTGAAGAATAGTGCATACGCTGTTGTGAATGTCCTTTACAGTCTCATGCTAATAATACCATTTCATACAGAAGGGTTCTACTGTTATGTCCAGGAGAATTTCTGATTCTCTATTTCATATATACAAAGTAATACAGCATATCAAAATAAGCTATGTTAAATGTAATCCTACTGTGCTCTTGCTAGAGGTCCTTGTTAGAATCAGTGCTTTGGTTTGTTTTATCTCAACTACGCTGTGCCAAAAAATCATCACACAGAAATGGTATCTTTTAGTAAATATAACTTGGATATGGTTAATTTCTATAATTTTCTGCTTTAAATGGATTTAGTGTGTGAGAAACCAAACCTTTGTTTTGTTACGACTCCTTATTTACCTGACTTGCATTCACAGGTCATATGTAACCTTGAAGAGGAGAACCTCTTTATAGTTAAAGTTTAATCACTCTGGTTATGTTGAATGAGCAGTAGTACTGTGGAATATAGTAGCCCTTAGATTTAATTACAGCATATCTGTAAACATAGCATTTGGTGCATTTTCTTCTGGATTCTTAGATACATGGGTAGGAGGCATATATGTGAAGTATGCCAAATTGGCAACTTCTTATCACAATTGCTCTCTCTTTTGTTATCTAAAATGTAATTAAAATACCATAGTTTGCCTGTGCTGTTCTAAGTTCTAATCCACTTAAAGGAAGAGAAATGACAGCTTTAGCCATGGTATCTTGTCAAGGTTCCTATTCCCACTTTGCTAAATCACAGCCTCTTACCTAACTGGCTTCAAAAAATATTTCAAATTATTTCTTTTGTTAATGTACAACCTTTCAAAATTAGAATGAAAAGTTTAATGGCCTAAATACAGTGCAGTCCTATTTGAAAAGCCTGATTTATCTTCTGTGGTTCCTTTTTTTTTTATACTAGTATTTCCTTGTTATGCCCTTGGTATTTCATAGCTGTCCTTTTTAAGCACTGAAGCAATTAGTTTTGAGAAGGCTAATTCTTCAGGGTCCAGTGCTTTCTTGCCTTTCATTCGCCGAAGCTGTACATTTTAATGAAGTTGTTTCATCTGTGTTGCCAAACACTAGAATTTTGCTGCTTCAATTCTAATTATCTCTGCTGGCAAATGCTATGTTTTATTAAAGCTGTCAAGTGCACTGTTCATTAAATGTCCACAGTCTGTGGTGCTGTGCACACAAATTAGATCAGCTTTGCTCCTTGATGGATTAAGAAGTTATTAAATATTTTTATATAAACCTCTAAAATTGAGTCTAAAAGCCATCAGTGAGGACTTCAATAAGTAAAGCATACCTGTAGCTTCTTGAAACCTAGTATCTTGTCACAATCCATCCATGATACATACGTTAAAACTCTAGTAGTACAGCTGAATGTACCATTTGTAAGATTATTTTATTCATTAAGACACCGTTTTCCTTCCTTAACATATCTATGTTGCATCTTGAATTCTAATTTATATGTGTTTAGGGTAAGATATATTTTGTTATGTATGCCTTGATATAATAAGTAAAAGCATCAGTGCTAGTTTTTCAGTAGATTTGTATAGCATACTTGATCTCCATTACAAGTAAACATGGCTTCATTTTAATGTTACTAACCTGGCGAATGCAAAAGATCGCTATTGTAAGCAACTACTAGCTTCTCTTGTATATCTGAAAAGGGAATTTTACTCAAGATGTTTACTTCAGATATATGGGGCAGTAATAGAAATATTGTACTTGCAAAGAAGGTATTTGAGTCAGCTCTCATTTTGGCATGTGTGGAATTTTTTTGCTTTTATTAATTTTATATTTTTAGTGTATGTATCATTATCTTCAGTAACACAAATAGTCATTCCTACTTTTTAATGTATTGTTTTCTAAATATTCTTTAGGAGAATTAATAAGGTACTGTGATGATAGACTACCAGATAAACATGTTGATCTTTTGAAAAACTGCTTTTCTTACCCTTCAGCTATCTGTAGGAAATAACTTCAAAATTTTTTTTAGTACCATGGCTTTATGGTATCTCTTTTCTGCATTGGTTGCCTTGTCTTTTGAAGAATGTAGTGTTTATACCTTGCAACATTACTTTTAAATTTATCAGGCTGTATTTTAAACTTTGAGAGGAACAGATATTTATTGTAGTGTTTATAGAAGTCCTAAGTGACATCTCAAAGTGCTATATAAAGTAAATAGAACTTTGGGGCTCTTGAATTTTTATATATATATTTTTAGGATTTGATAGGAAAATACAGTTCTCCAAAGGCTGTGAGCCCACTCCTCCTTATGGTCTAATTTAAAGTGCTCCAGTACGAATAGAAAAGTCATACAGCCTGAAGTTGAATAGAAGGCTTTTTGTATTTGTTTTTTTGTATTTCTTTGTCTGTCAATGTGTATCATGTATATCATAGAATAGTTAGTGTTGGAAAGGGACCTCATCTAGCTGCAATCTGCCTGCCACCGTGTTCTGGGTTTGGCTAGAATAGAGCTAATTTCACTAGAAGCTGGGATGGGACACAGCCAGGACAGGTGACCCAAACTGGCCAAAGGAGGTATTCCATATGATGTGACGCCATGCTCAGCATAGAGGGGGGGCTGGTCGGGAAGGGGTGATACTTCTCGAGGCAGCGTGGCTCCCAGACGATCCGGTTTCAGAACGGGTCTGAGCGTGTGGTCCGAGTTGTACGGTATTGTGTATCATCAGTACTG
>VWZZ01006665.1:84186-144964 GCA_013399095.1 Psophia crepitans
GGGAGACCTTATTGCTCTCTACAACTACCTGAAAGGAGGTTGTAGACAGGTGGATGTCAATCTCTTCTCCCAAGGAACAAGTGACAGGACAAGAGGAAATGGCCTCCAGTTGTGCCAAGGGAAGTTTAAATTGGATATTAGAAACAATTTCTTCACTGAAGGTGTTGTCAAACCTTGGAAGAGGCTACCCAGGGGAGTGATTGAGTTACCATCCCTGGAGGTATTTAGAAGATGTCTAGATGTGGTGCTTAGGGACATGGTTTAGTGGTGAACTTGGCAGTGTAAGGTGAACAGCTGGACTTGATGATCTTAAAGTACTTTTCCAACCTAAACGATTCTGTGTCTATGAAAAGTTATTCCATGCAAACTGAAGGGCTTTTTAACCTTTTCATTACCAGCTGTAAATATATAGTGTTCACTGCAGGAAAATACCTTAAACTTCCTCTGCCTTTGTATCTATTGTATTGTATTCAGCTTGTCATTTTTGAACAATTTTTGTGTGATGGAGAAGATTATGATCTAGTAAAATGGAAACTAAGCTTCCTCATGTAGAAAAGGATCCTGGAGTCCATACTGAGAAGTTGAATGTGAGCCGATAAAAGCAACAGAGGGCTGCAATAAGAAAGAATAACTAGAAGTTCGAGGAAAATGATTATTCTTCTCTATTTGGCACTGATGAGATTTCATCTCGAATACAGTGTCCAGCTTTGAGCTCCAAACCATAAGACAGACATTTATGGACAGGAACAAGTCCAAAGGAGGGCAACCAAGATGTTTAAGAGGGTGAACCACATGGTGTGTGTATTTCGCCTTTGCTTGTACTATTTCATTAATTTGTTCCTTCCCAAGAGCAGAACTTTGTATTTACCATTGTTAAACTTTTAAAGTAGTTTCTGGCAGCCCTTTTTTTGAGCTCTTCAGCTTTTTGAAGTCTTTCTGAATGTTAGCTCAGCCCCTCATCACATTAAACCACTGCCTCATTTCAATGTCATTTGTAAACTTGCTGAAGGTGCATGTTATTCCATCCTATTAACACTCGATGTCCATGCTGTTAATGAAGGCATTCAACATTCATGATCTATTCTAGTCTTAAAAAAAAAAAAAAAAGGCTGAAGGGAGAGTATTATGGGTCATCAATTTCCCTTATTTCTCCATTACAGTGTGATAATTAATTCATGTATATATGGAGCTTTAGAAATTAAACCCCCTAAATTCTTGCTAAACGTTATAAGGAACTCAGGTTAGGGGGTCAGTTCTGTCAAGTTTTTCTTGTTTCCAAGAGTCCAGACAATAGCAGTGAGGATTTCTTTCATATTCTGTGAATGCCTTTCTTCAGCTGGCAAGAAGCACTGTTTTTGCAGACAGATCATTCAGAGGCCCTTGTCACTGTTTCCTTTGTGCCTGTTAGCCTTCAGAACTCTCTTCTGCTCGAAAGAGTTGCATTAGGTGATAGACATTATTTTTTATTTTTTTTCGTGACTTGCCGTTTACATGTTGAACTTTCCCCTTTCCCAAGGAAATCTTGGTGCTTGCTTCATTACTACTTCTGTGATTTCGCAGTAATAACAATGATGCGCTTGTGCATTTCGGCAACTTGCGTACAGGGTGCATTGCCTAGCATTAATTTCTCTCTCCCCTGAACTGTATCCTTTGGTGTGACAATACATCAGACATGTAATGATAACCACTTGTAATGTTTAAAGGTGAAATGGAGAATAACATATGCATCTAAAGTCTCAGAGGGAATTTAAAATGCCCTGTACTTGCGTTATCAGCTATTAAACATTTGTTCTGTTAACATTAATGAGAATTTCCACTTAATAATCAGAGGGGAATAATATGAGTCAGTTTAATTACTGAGACTGGAATTCAGTAAGGAGACTGGGATTAATTTGGGTCTCTTGTGAATAGTTAAGGTGAGATGCTAAAAAGCCAAGACAATAGTGGTCATTTTTAGCATGGTCTTTTAAAAGTGTGAGATGTACCCTCTTTCTGTCTCTATTGGCTTCTGTCTGCCAGTATTTTTCTTTCCTCCCTTTCCCCATCTTTTGAAATCATTGGACGATTTTAAGTTAACTTGAGAGAGCATAGAGGTCCAGATATACAAGTATGTATTCTGTAATAATATCTGAGGAAGGGAGAGAGGACCAAGTTAATGCCATAGCTTAGGGAAAGGCAGTAGTATGGGTTATCAGCTAAATGTACAGCAAATGGAATAATGTGATACATGACATGTACAAAATTATATATATGTTCTTATACATTTACAGAAAGAATGGTTTTTTAACACCTAAAATTTCCAAATTACAAAATTTTCAAAAACATTAAGTTTGCAACTTATTATCTTGGACCATCCCTATGGAAATTAGATTGCAAAAAACCAAAAGATGTCATTTCATCTTCATGTAGAACTGAAGAATGTAGATTTGAGAGGTGCATTGTTCTTGAACTGTTTTCCTTCTTTTATCGTAAAGTTATGATATGATCAAAGTGGAGCTAACTGGTCTGGGTTTATATCCTGGATTATAACAGTTCTTACTGATGGAGGTGAAACTTGCTCTTCTGTGAATTCTATTTCCATTAGCGTTTATTAAATTAAATTATAAAGTGTAAAACTTACACTCTTATATACTATCCTGAGGTCTACTAATAGGCCTGAAAATATCTATTAATTAGTATATCCCCCAGTCTTTTCTGTATTCACTTCCCATTTGCTTTTTAGGATACCTGCAGTCTTCTGGTTTGGGTTTGTAACCACTGACTTCAGCAGTGTGGTGGTCAACACCTGAGGAGGGTACCTATGTAATGATCCTACAGGATCAGTCGGTGCACGGGACCAACTCCCATTACAGCACGTCCTTATAGTTGGGTGACGTAGGATGACGCAGTGCCAAGGTTTCAGAAATAGGGAAAGGGAGTCATCAGTGACAAGGACAGCAACTTATTACCGTGGACGTAGGCAGGAATGTAGGACGCAAATCTGTAGGAAATGAGGTATTGTTAGTTCTACTGGTCATGAAACAGCCAGCCATATATTATTTGAGCTTGTCATATTAGAAAGGTTAACATTTGTCAACTATAGAATGAACACTGAATTCCAGATGGTAGAATCACCAGCTCTGAAGCAGGCATTGTAGTAGTACAGTAGATGATCATCTGTTTTTATAGCCATTAGGGCAGTCTACTGCAAAGACATATTGTCTGTATTAGACATGTGCCTGTTGACAAGCATTGACATAATGACAAATTTCGGCATAAGATGAGCTGCCAAGTCAGGTTTGGCTGCTTGATAAGTGAGTGGTGGTAGTGTGCAAGACCGCTTAATTATGTGGAAAGTGGTGACTAATAAATAGTGTATCACAATACTTAGTATAGTAAAACAGTATTCTAGTACAGCTCACATATATAAACCCTATTTTGTCTTCAGTTCAGTCAGATTTTTTTGTCACCTTTGTTTCTTGTGTTTCTGGGTTGGTTGGTTTTACAGATAGTTTGCACAAATTAAAAATAGAAAATGTTGTATCATCTTAATTGTCTGTAGTTAGTAGTGGTTTCAGACTTCGAGTCCTGTTTGTCCGCCGGTTATGTTCAACGGCAAGGAAATTCTGCATTCTAACTGTCACATCGTGTGCATTTTGCTTATAGGAAGGGTTAGGATACTGGAGTCTAGAGAAATGTGTTTCGAAGGCTTTAGCTGTTACATTGGAATCCTTGTTCTGAAGAACTGAACAAAGCAGGTAGTTAGAAAATAAACCTTATAGGCTGCAATAGACAACTTCTGATAGTCTGGCTGCAGCTATTTATTCCTGATAGTGCCTCAAGTGTATTACATTTATATAAGCAACTATTATCAGAATGTATAAAAAGTAATTCCAAGTAATTCTGCCTTCAGGAAAGGTTTTCACTGTAATTCAAACCTGATCTAGTAAATTGTTTGCAGCCCAGTATTACTTACTAATGAGTTTACATTTTTAGGTTTTTTGGAATCTCATTATACTCCTTAAATGGTTTATAATTTTTTTCAATTATGGTCTTATAAGGAGGCAGTGTGTATATATAAAGTTCAATCCAGTCAGGTTGAATTGAATGACCTTTTCCAGACTCTAGTGCTGTGATCCTGCATTTGGCTACTATCCTGAAGTAACCACCACTATTAGTGTAAGCAGAGATGTTCGTATGTTTAAAAACAATTTCCATTATGTGCTACAGCAAATCCTAAAGTTTATTCTTTATGTGTTAATGCTGTTGAATCTTGGGAACTAAAGCAAAAGTGAAATGATGGGTTTTAACAGTTAAAGTGATAGGACCAGTCTTCAAGAAGTTCTTTAAAAATGCAACAGCTATTAGTAGTACATGGTACTTCAAGTAGTTTGTGTAAAATGTGAAGTTCCTAAGGAAGGACCTTTAGTGGAAAAGAAGAATGTCAGCTCCAGCAATTGTTATAGCCAATATCATATTAAGAAAGCATGGTAGGTTCTTAAAGCAGGGACAATTACTAAAAAGGAAGAGATCTGCAATAAACTTTGTAGTCAGATCATCATAACTCATTTGCACCTCATGAAAGAAAGATCAACCTTCATGGGTGAGGTATCCTTATTCATCTTGTGGTCCACTGCTTTGACTTTTAGTCAAATGTCAAGAGATTAATTAGATTTCAAATGTCTTTGTGTGTCATATTGTTAAAGTCTGTTCCGAAAAGTGGCACTCATGAGATCAACATCCAACTTTAACCTTTTTCTTAGGAAGGGGAAAAAAAAAAAGTGGATAGTGTATCCATCTTTTACATACACAGATCTTTAACATAATGATGGGTAAATGACTGTGATTTCTGGGCTCTCTAGATAGACCCCAAAGGTTTGTAACTTACCTAAATCTTTGGAGGATATTTTTCTACCTTTCACTTCCTCAATGAAAGTATTTGAGCTTCAGTCTCCAAAGGATATTTGATTATGCTGACCATAGCACAGTTTTTAAGAACAGCATCTAGCTTCCTAGGCAGTGCTCTCTCACCGGCTAAATTGTCAGTGTTCACAAAATTAGGCAGTAGACCACACTAACTTGGCAACTTGGATCTTCCTCCCTGCCACATCCACCTTGCAGCAGTAGCCTGAACTATTGTAAAACACTGGGAAGACATTGGTGTGACGTGGCATGGGACATTGGTTTTGGGAATACAAGTGAGCTGTTGGAGCAGCTGGCTTCGAAGTTGCAGGATTTTCTTCCAAGGTGGGAGAAACTAACAAACTCTAAGACAGCAATCAAGAAGAGGACCACGGATTAGTCATACAGAAGTCTACTTGCAAGGGAAAGGCAGTAGATATAAAATCCTATAAAATTCATTACTTAAACTAATAAGCCCTTAAAAAAAAAACAAACGCAAAAGCAAACACCCACAGACCTAGTCTGTGAAGAAATTGGACACACATTGAAACTACTTCTGAAGCCATTTGCTCATTCCTTACTAGCCCTTATTTATTCCTAGGAGGCAGAAGTTTTCTGCAAAACTTTTACAGGATACAATATAGGAATATTTGTTCAGTGACTGAAGACAGAAAATGTGTTGTTTCATGGAAGAACTTTACACCTGCTTATGGTACATCAGCCTAAGCGTATATAAAGCTTAGTTCATATGCAATATACTGTGATTCTGGATGGAAAGCTTGTTAGGGAAATCAACATGAGTAAGGACCTAAAAACATTTTTCTGTTTAATCAATGTTTAGAAACAAAATATTCTCAGTTAAATAAATGTAAAGTAAGAAATCATTTTAAAATACAGAAACTAGATGCAGATAGACTTGCATCATCCTGAGTAGTTGCAGATACTGCTTCTGTATCGCTTGGATGTGACAGGGAAAGTCCCTCGGTTAGGAGGTGTACACCTTACAGCCTCTGCCGTGCGGGACGTCAGCCTTTCACAGCTCCCTGCACAGTACTGCAGCAGTTAGTTCAGCTCTTGAGTGCAGAGATGTCTCTATGAACATCTAAAGGTAGTAGTTGTGTGCCGCTATGTTCATTTGAGTTACAGCTTATCTGAGAAGTCAGTGGTGGTTGAGCCTCAAGAAGTCTCTTCTATGATGTTATGAAGTTCAGAATATTTTTTTAACAGTATTAAGACATGTTTTTCTGACCCAAAATGCCAGTCACTCAGGTGGAAGTGTATAACATTACGTGGGTAAACTTAGAAGTCTGGTATCTTAAAAGGTAAGTGGGAATCATGTCAAAATAGCATGGTAGTAGTGAAGTCTTTGAGGAAAAAATAACCTGTGTCATCCTGTGGTATTCAACAATACAGCCATCTGAAAAGGATGAAAATAGAAACGGTAATTGCTGTGAGAAACAGTTATGCCATTCAAGTAGAACCAAGCCTGTTGTTGTTGAGAGCCATACCCATAAGGCGCAAAATGTCACAGCATGCTTGCTAAGACTTCAAAGGATGAAATCAGTTAATAAAGGCTCAACAGGTTGTTACATCTTGTCTCGCTAGTGCTGTGCTGTGAAAGAGGACTTGGCCTTTTCTGTGGCTGGAGCAGGCTTCCTGATACTGTCTCTGTGGCCAGTCAAGCGGATCGTCTTGTGTCGATCTAATTCACAGAAGAGAAAGGAGTAATAACAAAAAATGTTCAAAATCTTTTCATTCTATGATATTCTGGTTTGAGAGGGCCCTATGCAGAAATCTGATAACTGATCAGCTTAGTTTAGTGGTGGGAAGTTAGTTCAGTAAACATAGCAATTTCTAAACTTTGACAGTCTTTATATTTCTAATATGCCAACCATAATAGACATTTCTTATGCCTATCCAATTCCTAGACAAAACTGAGACTTAAGGTTTTGGCTGAGCAATTACACTGACTGATAATGTTTGGAAGCACAAAACTCATTTGAAAAATGAAATTTTTGTGTTTAAATGTAAGGTGTTGATTTTTGTATCTGAGGCTGTAGATATCTGAAGGTTTCTTGCTGACAAACTCAGGACTGGGAAAAAGGAAGAAATCTGCAAATCCTCATGCTCCTTTTCACCCATTTATCCATGAAAATGATAGTATTTCCTTCCCTCTAGAGATTGTCATCTTTGCTTTTGTTCTGGGTGCTGCTTTTCCTGCAATCTAATTTAAGAGTTATTACCATTAAATGTTATGCTAGTACTCCTCTGAAGTGCAACCCAAATCACATATTAGGACTCATGGATTTGTTCAGTTTGAAAGAAAATTAATAACTAGGTAAAAGTATAGCTATCGTGTTATCTACAAGTTAACTATTGACGGCACAAACTATTTAATCTGTTACAGATAATAAATTATAATCTAATTATGATGTCCCTGTGTAGCCTTGTCAGATGTGATTAGTAAGCTAAAATATGATATCAAGGGGTGAAATTAAAAAAGTAACTATGTATTTGAAGAGACACCCAGTTTGAATACAGTTTCTATGTGATAGACGGTACAGCTTTCATATTTTTTCCGTTCTAGCTGTAGAACAGTCTCAGTAGGAAAGCAATGTATCACTGCCAATTTGAGGTAAGTGTAAAGTTGCAAAGGTACAAAGTACTGTACACAAAATTAAACTACATCAATCATTACTCTATCATAGGCGTAACGGTCATCTTCAGATGCACTTCTTTGATCCTACTGAAAGAAGTTCATTTTGTCAATGCCTAAAAACAAGCACCAGTTTTGCCAGGACCAGATCTATGTAGTGGACAGATAAATGAAATCTGAGGTTTTTCACTGGTTTAAGCAATGGCTTGGCTTTTTTTGTTTTGTTTTAGAGGTTTTCAATAGTTGTCGCGGCTCCCAGACAGCCAGATGTTTTCCTCTTCGAAGTTATTTTCAGGAAAATTGTGGACTGAACAAATAAGTTCATCTCACAAAATAATATGTTTAAACTGTTTGTAGACAATTAAACTTTAAAGTAATTTTCTTTTTAAAAGAGAAAAAGGTATTATATCTTACTGGAGAAACTGAAGTTATATATGTTTTTAAAGCCTTTTGGAAATCCCAATTTGTACACAGATATGAAATAGTACTCTACATTACTTGAAACTTTTTCTGTGATGTGTTTTTCCACCTAGTTTTTTTTTATTTTTCAAATTTTACTTAAAATACAAAATTTATATGTAGTCTTTATGGTTTGATGTTTTCTTCTGCTATTTGGGATCTAATTTTATAATATTGTTTAGCTTAGTTTTTCCAAACACTGTAAGTTACTTTTTTGTGTGCATTTTGTATTTAAGAATTCGTTTCTAGAGGTGGATTTCTTTTGAATTCTAAAGCTGTAGATCCATGTCTACACATGGATTTTCTACCATCTTAAGGCAGTATATATTTAGATGAGTGTTTGTGTTCTCATTTATTTAGGTAAGTTACCACTCCTTAACTAGTAGGTTTTTCCTACAGCATTTGATCAATGCCTTGTAGATTTGATAAAACTTATTATGTGCATATTTGTATCTGTGAGTATCTTCATTTTATAGCAATGTGTCTGCATATAGTCAGTCTTTTGCAAGTCAGCTGTTGTGGGAACCTGATTGATATGCAGTTGAAACCTCCAGCTAGAGGACAGCGGTTACTTAAGCAGCTCTGACAAAAATGTAGATGCCTACCTGATGATGCTATTTGAGTTTCTTAAAAAATACATTTCATAAATGTGGTACAAGCTTGTCTATCACACCCTTTTAAAAAATATGATTTTCTCTCATTTTAGCTTAGACTTTTTTCCTAATTGGAGCAAGATTATATTTATGTAGCAAGGGTTTATGAAGACAAGTGTGTCAGCATAGACCTGTGCTCAAGCATGTGGTGAATTTCAGATATGAGTTTTAAGCAAATTAGTGTAATTATTCATTTAAAGAGGCCCTAGCTTGGTAAATGTTGGGGTTTTTGTTTCATAAATAGGATTTAAAGGTTTCTATAGGTGTCTACATTGTTAGAAGCATCAGCTAACTGTTCCTTCTTTTTGGTTGAGGAAAAAGATACGTGCTTCCCTTTGAATTTTTAAGATGAATAGGGAAAGAAATAGGATATCTTTTTCATAGAATCATTAAGGTTGGAAGAGACCTCAAGGAAGCTCTTTTCTGTCTTTTAGGAGATTGTAAAGATTGGGAAGATTATTTTTTTTCTGCATTACCACCCACCTTTTGAAAAGCTAAAGGAAAGAAAGGGTGGAAACTTCTTGTTCACCTGCGTCCATTTAGCTTCAACTTGTCTTATCTTTCCTGAAGGCCATTCTTTCTTTGCTTATCATATTGCAGGTTCCTTACTCAAAAACCTCTCACCCCTATTCCTGTGAGACTTGGCAAAAATCTGATAGTGTTGTTAATGGATTTATTCACACTTTTAAAAGATCGTATTTCCTAGCTAACATGCCCAGACTGTGACGTACAGCTTTTTAGCCAACGATACAGCCATGAAATATGACTTATTTCCCTGCAAGACAACAAAACTACTGCTAGTAAATGAATTATATAAAGACTGAAAAAACAGTAAAATTATCCATGATGGCTCAACAGTCTCTCCAATACACATTTTTGCTGAATAAACTAGCTGTGTCCTGTTCAAACACTGACAGATATTGTGTATTTTGATCCCACCCCCCAACCCAGACTGACGTGAAGTGTGGGTTTATGCCATTATTCATTTTACAAGATAAACACGAGCTGTTACTATGCATTTTCTTCAGAAATTACATTGGATGTTGTTGAGTTCAGAGAGCATGTGGTTCAAACAGCAACATAACAAGATGAATTTGGCAGCAGTATTTTATCCATACTGGCAGGAAAAGTCATAAGCAAGGTAAGGAAAAGGCAGATACAGTACCCAAAGGAACAGATTATCAAGGCAGGTTTAGGGATTTTGGCAGAAGATATGGAAAGAACAGCTATTGCTTACAAGATTTTGCCTGCCCAGTCTATGGGTCAGGCTGTTACTCATAGTCTCTGCGTTATGGGATCAGCCTGAATACAGAGATACTGAGTCTGGACTGAGTGCAAAAACCGAATGGGGGCTCTGCCTAGCCCCCTACAAGAAAACCTGCATTTGTGAAAGGTGTGCATACAGTCGTGCTTGCCACCAGCAGCACTACCACATCTGGAAGGCAGTGAATGGCCACTCTTGGCAATAACTTCCTAATTCAGTTCCATCAAGCTGGCCAGTGTTAGTGCTGACAGTCTCCCATCCCAGGCTGAGTTGTAGTCCACTAGCCTAGTTCAGTGCAGTGTTCCGGCAGGCCACATCGTGAAAAATGTTTGACCTCTACGTGCCATGAAATTGCTTGTCTTGAAAACTTAATTGTATGCATCTCTCATTTCTGGTGTCTGCTTCTTGCAGCTTCTCTCCAGTTCTTGCACAAACTGTTTTCAGTCTGGTTTTGCAGTTCTTAATTCCTCCAGTCTTCCCATCAGAGCTACTTTTATTTGACATAGATCCAGACATCACTTTTTGTAGCCTGCTTCCAAAGTCCCTCTCCCTTAAAGCACAATCTTCATTGATCCTCATTAGTTCTGTCTTTCTAAAAGTGTTGATGAACAAAGGTAAAGGACAACCCTAGTTTTGAGCATATCTCAGCTATTTACAGGTACAACAGCATGTTGATTCCATCTTGAAAAGTGGGCACTCCTGTACTGAAACTTGTTGAGCATCCCTAAAGCTGTTTGACATACTAGCTTTCTCTCTGAACTAGAAAAAGTGTTTCTTCATATAAACAGAAGGAAGCCTTATCAAATGTGCCATCATTCTGTAGGGTATCTATTGCAGTTCTGAATCCTAGATGGAAGCAGTGACCTGTGTTTAATCTGTTGCAGAACATATTATTTTAGAAAATGCTGGGGATATTACTTCATTGTTTCAAGCTGCTGTTGAATTTTATCATTCCTGACATTTGTATCTCCACTTGAGATAACATGGAGGAGGAACAAAGGAACATGAGCTTTTCATTGCAAGCTCCCTCCTTCTCCCCACCCCTGTTGCATATCTTATTGAACAAAAAGATTGAACTTAATTTCTTTGCCTGAATTTTCATTCTAGAATCAGTGTTCTGGGCATAAGCAGGCTGGAGGAGAAATGTAGGTGCATAGTGGTAACGTCCAAGTCACATAAGAAGTGACACATGAAGCACACTCCGGGACAGGATGGTGGAGAATCCCTGTCTTGGAGCAAGTTGGTAAATTTACTGGGATCCCGTAGTTCGTTAATGCCTAATAAACAACTGTGCCCAGCAGAGCAGACACGGTAGACAAAAAGGAAAAGATGCTGTCATGGTTTAACCCTGGCTGGCAACTAAGCACAACACAGCTGCTTGCTTACTCCCCTCACCCTGCTGGGATGGGGGGAGAATCAGAAGAGTAAAAGTGAGAAAGCAACTCATGGGTTGAGATAAAACCAGTTTAGTAATTAAAAAGAGATGATAAGAAGGAGAATTAAAAAGTTGTAATGAAAACAGGAAAAAACAAACAAGTATAGAGGGAAATAAAACCCAAGACAGACAAGCGATGCAAATGAAAACAATTGCTCACCACCAACTGACCAAGGCCCAGCCAGTCCAGAAGCAACAACATCCCCACCAACCTTCCCTCCAGTTTTGTTGCTGAGTATGATGTCATATAGTATGGAATATCAGGGGTATTGATCAAGAGACAGCTGAATATGATCCAGCAGTGTGCCCAGGGGGGCAAGAAGGCCAACGGCATCCTGGCCTGTATCAGGAATAGTGCGGCCAGCAGGAGCNTCTGGAGAAGAGGAGGCTGAGGGGAGACCTTATTGCCCTCTACAACTACCTGAAAGGAGGTTGTGGTGAGCTGGGGGTTGGCCTCTTCTTGCAGATAACTAGCGACAGGACAAGGGGGAATGGCCTCCAGTTGCACCAGGGGAGGTTTAGGTTGGATATTAGGAACAATTTCTCCACCCAAAGGGCTGTCAAACCTTGGAAGAGGCTGCCCAGGGGAGTGATTGAGTCACCATCTCTGGAGGTTCTGAAAATACCTGTAGATGTGGTGCTTAGGGACATGGTTTAGTGGTGGACTTGGCAGTGCTAGGCTAATGGTTGGACTTGATGTCTTAAAGGTCTTTCCCAACATAAACAATTCTATGACTCTATGATTCTCTCCCTTTGGCCAGTTGGGGTCAGCTGTCCTAACTGCATCCCCTCCCAAATTTTTGTGCACCTCTAGTCTACTCACTGGTGGGGCAGTGTGAGGAGTAGGAAAGACCTTTATGCTGTGTAAGCAGAAATTAAATTATTGGTATGCTGTCAGCACCATTTTTGGCACAAATCCGAAACATAGCCCCAAACATACAAGGTACTGTGAAAACATTTAACACTGTCCCAGCCAAAACTAGTGCACATACTAAAACAGGGCTTGCATACCAGTTTTTTTATCCTGTTCTGTTGCACGTCTTCACAGAGCACCCACTTAACAAATAAAATCCTGATTCTCTACATACTTCTGTTCTGTGGTGGCCATCTCTCTCACTGTAGTTGCACCAATGTTCTTAACTTCTTTTTCACCTCTGAAGAAATTAGTTTCCCTTGAGCAAAGCAGAATCCAGATCCTCAGTTAAAGTGTCAGATAGATCTGCAGCAGGGTCCAGTTCAGCTTGTTATTGAGGAGAGTGGTATAGTTCACCTTTTTTGTTTCAAAACTGTGTGGCTTGGGCCAAGATAGCCTAGTATACCAAACTGTTCCATGTGATCTCCTTCCAGTGCTCACACAGAAGTTTCACCAAAAGTCTGAGCCAGTCTGTTACCATCTATACAGGCTCCACTACTCCCAGCAACAGGTACCTGCATAGAAAATGTAAAGGCTGTGCTCAACCCAGTGTCAGTAGACCCATGCTGCTATTGTGTGGGTGCTGTTGAGACAGGGGAGACAGGGTGCGGAACACAGTATTCCGATGCGAAATGGCTTTTACAGCTATTTCAGAGCCAGGACTGCCTCTTGATTAAATAAGCTGAGCTGTAGTACCAGCTGTCTTAGCTCAGTGCAGTCATTTGAAGCCAAGATAGTTGAGGTCAAGTAGCTGTGCTGACAGCAAATGAAGTCATGAAGTCTCTGTTGGTCTAGGCTGTATTAATGATGAGTATGAGGTTAAAGCATTTTTGGTACAGCCTGAGATGACAGCATGATCACAGTGCGATGGGTTCCAGCTCACAGATCCTGGTGGTAGGGTTCAAAATCATGGATAGGTCAAAGTAAAACAAGCATCCAGGCAAACAAAGCAAGATGTGTACCTAAACCACTATAATAAGAAGGATAATAACATCTGAGGTGAAAAGTCTGTGGTTAGATTTTAGAGATTTAATCAGATGTGGCACTACTGGTATGGCCAGATGACAGCAAGTTAGAAAGAGAGTCTGCTGGTCAAAGTTATCCTAACGCTTTATTCAGAAAACAGTTGACCTAGCAGAGTAGGTTTAAGGCTACAGAATTTAATCTGATTGTGGCTTCAAAACCAGATTTACTGTCATGTAACATTCTGACATTTAAGCCCTTTGATCACACGAGTGTAAATACACCAAGGCCACCTCGGACAGTTGCAATGACTAGTCGTTAGCTTTCATTTCTGTTGTAAACTTAATTGATGAACAATGCAGGATGTTACTGTTGCATAGATTCAGGCTTGTTATAATGAATGGCAACAAATTCCACTTAGTGGATACTCTAGTCTTTGTTTTTATACTTTGGTCTAATTGTAACAATTGTAAAAGACTATCACTTAAAAATCAAGTATTTGTAAGTTTTCATCCTATAGAAGACTGATGAAAATAGACCAAGAGGAGTAGGAATAAATATTACATAATCTTTTCCTTACAGAGCATGGCTTTTCAGTAAGGAAACGTATAGAGTTTTTACCCTTATTCTTTGATGAATATATGTGGCAACAGCAGTCAACTGTGGTTTATTTCTGCGATTTAAAGCTGTTTGACAACGTCAGAGAATTTTCTGAAGCCAACGTTCATTGGTTCTTACTGCTCTTGGTCCAGGCACTCTTGAAGGCCTAGCTAGAACAATTAGTGCTGGTAACGTCGTTCAAAGCTGGTGAATGCTGTCAATTTGTGACAACGATTTAGGGCTGTATCTGCATTCTGGGGCTGTTCATATCTGGTGTGTACAGGTTTTGTCAAAAAGGCAGCTCTCCAAGTTTGAATGCGGTCTCTCAAGGGTTTTGGTAGAAGGGAAAGTTGATGCCAAAGCAGAAGCATGTTAAGATATTTGAAGTAGATAAACAGGGTTTAATCCTGTGTGACAGGAAGTCTACTATTAAAATGGCAACCTCTTTAGAAGAATTTCTAGTTGTAAATTAAGCCCAGAATATAAATTCGCCCTGTAGTTTATCACATGGTAATTGTTGAAGGCTTGATCTTTCTGAGCAGTAAGTCAAAAGTCTGTATTGGATCTTTACTGACTCTGAAAAGAATTCAGAATTTAACAAAAATAACAAATTTTAATCTAGTAAAGAACTTTTTGTCTAGTTTTTGCCTTTAATTCGAGGTCTTCATGCAGCCTTTGTTTTTGTAAAAAGCATATGCTATATATCAATTCACAAAACGCAAGCAGAAGTTTTTCCATGTAGCTGTGAAGCAGCAACCATTAATATCTCAGGCTAGTTTTAGAGGAGGTTTTAAAGACACTTGCCTCTCAGAGCATAAGGTGTCCTGTTAGATATTCTTGTTCCTCATGCAGATCATTAAAACCTGCTGTTTGGAAAATCTCCTGAGCATCATCTAACTTCTGTCTGACAAAACCAAGAGATTTTATTTCAGCTGACACTTTGTAAGGGGTGAAATAGGGTGTATCAGGATCTGATCTGAAGTATAGCATACTGCAGAATTACTATGCTTTATAAAATGGACTACCATCTCTAATGTCTCTCTGACATATGGGGAAAAATCTAGTTGAAAAGCTAATATTAAGTTTACTTAACAGCAATAGTGATCAATACAGACAATGATTATGATCTTATCACAGTCTGGTTTATTTAATTATTTTTTGTGTGTGGTGGAACGTTGTGCTTGTAAGTATTGTACAACTGACATATTGAAAGACTGTATGAGCAAAAATACGTCCATATGAAAAGAATGCAAGTTAGGTGTTGAATATATGCACAACTGGGGACAGCAATGTTTGAAATGTGTACTCCGTGAACTCATGGTATTACTTCCACCTCCATCCCTCCCCAGGTCTTCCAGCTAGAGGAGTCATTTGAGTGTGTTAATCTGCTTCATGCAAAATCAGATGGGTTTATGCAGGCTGCCCGTTCAAAAAGTTTAAAGCAGCCAAGCATGGCTTGTCTGGGGAGACTGAGGAGTACTCGCGTCCTCTCTCTGTCTCACGCGTGCCCACTCACACGCAGTTGTAGGAGTAATAACCTCCAACAATCGATCACTAGCAAACAGCTGGGAAGAACTAGTGTTGGCCATCAACAAAGCTGTTTACAAAACACGTGTCAGGCAGCCTTAGCATTGTGCTCTGCTGTGTTGTCAGTCACCTCTTGGGACGACAGCACTGGATTTACATGTGTCAATGGCTGTATGCACCTCGATTAACAGAAAAGCAGCCTTTTTGTGATGTATGTTACATATGCATTAGTGACAGAACTGGCAGCAAATCTTATGACTCTGCTGGGTACTAAATTTCATCTCTGGAGAGCAAAAATTTAATTTGAATAAATAATTTAAAAAGAAATGTTGATGTCCAGTCCCACCCCACAAACCACCTGATGTGAGCATTTAAAGTTCGTGTGTAGATCTTCAGTAGATCCTACCTTTCTATTATGCTTTTCCATTATCTTTTTGTAGTAAATGTCCGATTATTCTCAGCTCCTTAGAGAGCATAAGAAGCAGATAGCATTTCTAGAGGCTGTGGTGCCAACAGCATGGTATCCAAACAAATCAAACCTGACTGCTGAAATGAGACACTGTTAATGTCTTATCAACACTGTGAACAGATCCCCTGAACATCATTACAGTCCATAGTTATGTAGTATTTGCTTGTATAAAATTTGGACTTTTTTCTGATAGACTAGAAAGCATTTGGATGTTCTTATAATTATTTTCAGAAGACAGTTAACTTCTAATCATTCTATCCCCGTTGAACAAGATTGTGTTCAAAGAGTTATACTCCTAGGAATGAGGACCATCTCAGGAAGTCTTGTCTAGAACAAAATCCTATGCCTTCAACACTTCCCATGTGTGCTGTGAACTAAGTTTCAAACAGCTTGGGTGTCTTTTATGCATTAGTATGGTTGAGTCAATCTGACACAAAAACTTGAGTTCAGTTGAAATTTTGTCACAGAAATCTTAACAAAATTATAAGATGGGAAAATCTCTTTTTCTTCCATTTTTTCTCGCATTTTCAAAACCAGCAGCAAATCAGGAACTCACAAGGGATCAGTGATTACACTTTCAGAAATACTCCACTTCTGTGTATATCATACTAACCACATCATTTCATACAGAACAACCACAGTCTAGCCTAGTTGGTATAATTTGTTATATTTTACTATTTTGGTATTGACCAGTCAAGGATATTCAACAATATGTAATTTCATTATTCTGAAATTCTTCAAGTTCGCATTTTTATTATCTTTTATTACACTCAGATACTTTTTTTTTTTTCTAATGAGAGAATCCACGTAGTTTTCTATCTTTTAGTTGGCTGTCCTATACACGCATTGGACTTGATCACCTACGTATTTGCTCCATAGATTAAATTTTAGAAGAAAGTAAATTTCTGTGTGGGCAGGATTCTGTTTGACCAAGGAGAGTTTGACATGGTTCCCTGGGGAGTCATCAGTTCTGTGCTCCTTCTTCACAAGTGAAAGATGGTGCCTATAAACTGCCTTCTAACAATAACCGCCAACTTTGCTTGTCCTGAAAAAGTGAAGTAGAGCTATGTCGTGCTTTGACTGAGTGAAAGCAGAAAAACCTTGCCACTGAGAATGTTGTGTCTATATTCCCCTCAGGCACCCATGCTCAAGATATAACACAGTACTTCCCAGTCTGCTTTCAACCTGGTGGTAGTAAAGGTGATAACTGGCTTTTCTTCCCTGGTTGTCATAGTCCTTACCGCATCCATTTCTCTGTGTGTGAGGGCAGGACTGCCTGCACTGGTGGCATCGGTCAGTGCCTCCCGTCTACCGTGTGTGTAGGACAAGCTGAGGCACAGACTCTTCCCACCAAGGGAAGCTCTCGGCAGCCTTGACCACTGCAGCGTGACAAATTCAAATGAGATTTTGTTGTTGTTGTTCCTCAAACCTGGTGATTCTTTATTCAGTCACAAAATGTCCAGTCACTGTCTCAGTATTACGACTATCCAATATGTGAAAAATTTTCTTCTTTAGATGCTATTCATTCTGAAGATCAGAAAGTAATTTTTCAGAGCAGCAGTCATGCAAGTGGTATGTTCAACAGCCCTATCGTTTTCTTTCCACTTGATCTAGCATTCATAATTCACCAAATCTTGAAATCAGTGGTGATCTAATTTTCTATCCTAATTTATTCTTCCCTCGATGATAATATAGTACTAACACAAATAGTTCCTAAAACATAAACAGGAACAAATAATAAACAACAATAAAAGCAACAAGCCTCTTTTAAAAATGCCATTACTCTAAAGATACAATTTGCTTTATGTTGCCTATTTTCAATTGTTCAGAAGAGCAAACTTTGAGTAGTAGGGCTGTCACGTAAAGAATGCAAATTAAATCCCAGGTTTATGGAGGTAAATAAGGTTTTATGAAGAATCTTTATGACATGATGGATTATCTTAAGTGCTCAAGTACTGAGGAGCTAATTCTTGTGTGAAAGAATCTATCAGACTAGAGTCCTGTGTTTCTTCTTAGCAATGTGTTTGAGTTTTATCATTAATATTGAAAAGATTACGAAACATGTTTTCCGGTTAGTCTGGTGGTATCATTTCTAGTTCCCAATATGTTCTTATTGTGAATCATTTTTAAAAGAAAAATATGCAGAAGGCCAAGCAGGTCCGCTCTGTAAGTAAAAGAGGGAAGAAAAACCTAGTGAATATATATCCAGTAATATCCCTGGGGAGTGAGTTGTGTAGTGTGATACAAATGGGAAAAACAGCTCTCCAGAGAGCACCGTGTAAAAACGAACAAAGAAAGGAACCTTTTTTGCCGGGCTGAGCGTTTTGCTACTGGCTGCGTGGGGGCATTGTTCGGAGGAAGTGCACCTGCTCTAACATTTTCTTCGGCTGGAAGCAGACAGGTTTGTTGAATGGTCTAATTGCTGGTAGGCATGAAAGGATTGCCTAGAAGATTGCTTCCTAGGCTGTTTCCTTTGATGTTCCGTATGATTTAGAAGCGAAGATTTCTTTTCCTTTATCCATCTTGCTAATAGGTGAGAATAAAATACCTTCTCCCAGCTTTCATTCCAGAAGGTATCATGGCACATTCTGTCCACTTAGCTGTATCATGGGCCAAAAGACTCCTTTTATCTTTTGAAAAAGATTTGTAAAACACAAGCATAGTCATGATGGTCCACATTCATAAGGCACTATTAGCGAGGTGTTAGGTTCATTGCAGGGGTCTCTGGGCAGGAGAAATACTCTGCTGTGAGCACTACATTTGCCAAATGCTATAAAACTCTGGCTAGGAATTTTGGATGCAATCCTTTTAGTACATATTACCAATCTTGGACTGCAATTACAATAGGTTTGTTCTTTGTTTAATTCCAGTTATGTTAATTTATAAACACAATAATTCTAATACAAAAATTTAAGTTTTGCCTTATTTTTCTGCAAAATTTTAATAGCAGAGAGCTGCACTGAGGCTTGATGCTTTGAAAATTCTCCTTTTACAAATAAATGTAAGGCATGACCAGTGCACTATGAAGTGTTGTAGTAAATCTAAACTGTAACTATAGGTATCAGTGATATGATATCATATATTTTAATTGTTTGTTGAAATCTGCAAAATAGGAGTAGCAAAAAAAATAAATCCCTTTTCATAAAAAATGCCCAGCTGAAAGGAATTATGATACATTAAGTTTAACCCACCTAACACCATTCTCTTGATAAAGTAGACTGTCACCAGCATACCTGGGAAGTACCAGAATGTTTAAAAATATATAGCTGTTCTCAGCAGAGCAGTCTTTCTCAATTTAATCAGGTTTAGCTTTCCACTGTGATACAGAATTCAGATTCAGATCCACCACATCCAAAGTTCCGGACTGCATGAGGTGTGCCTTTTGAATTGGAGTCTATTTTCATTTCTAATGAACAGTTGAGAATTATTGCATCAGGAGCTTACATCTGTTAAATATATCTCAGAAATATATTGTCTGAAGCTTTTAAAGGCAAATACTGGTTTAGGCATTATTGGAAATTAAGAAGCATGTTGTTCTTGTATCAAGTGTAAAATCTGGCAGAAAATCTTCAATGTATCTTCTGAGACTTAGACATCCAGATGCAATTATTATATTATGATTTACTGAATTATGAATGCAGTTTGGTTTTTTTAGAATTGTATCCCGTTGTTTCAGACTATCTTTTGTGGAATTCAATTTTTGGAATGCTGAGACATGTTGGCCTTGAACCTTTTGAGTAAATTGGTTGCAGTGCCAATGGCCAAGGCCATTCAATTTCTATTGAATTTTGTCATGGTCACTGTAAATTATACCAGCTTCCCAACTTTCTCTTCTGAGGACAAAGAATGTGGATTTTGTCTTGTGCTGTAAGCAAGGCATATATTTACATGTCTACAGTTGTGGCCTCCAATTTTCATTTTTTTGTGACACAATACAGTACTTTAAAGAGCATGTCTGAAACTTTATTTACGTGGCAAGAGGTCAGTCTGTTTTATTTTTTTTTTTTTATCTGTGGAACTTTTTGCTTATCAGGTCTCTTTATGAATCATGCAATGTGTTAGGGAACATTTTGTACCAGTGTTTTATTTTAGATGTCTTTATTAAAAAGTTTTGATGTGTTAAATTTTCCAAAGGTATTTTAAATCCAGGAAAAAGGCTTTTTCACCAAACGTTTCCAAACGTAACGTGCATATCTTTGTACATATAAGTCTGTGTGAACATGTATCTACCTATATAAAAATCTACTAATTCTGATGCTTTTGTTAACTAAGTAAATGTGAGTATTCTGGTGTGTTTCAGGTGTTCAGAGGCAGGGTTACTAATATGCATACCCTTAGGATGTAAATACTTCAAGTGAAAAAAATCTACGTAACTCTATTATTCATGTCTTGATGGCTGGGGAGAAGGTTGGGTGTTCTGTCCACCTCCCCATTCACCAAACAGCAGGAGTGAGGTAGTTGTGAGACTCTGGCTGGTACAGTCAAGGGACTCGTTCTCTGGAATTGAAAGGAAAGGATTGCAGATCAGTCTCATGGATCCTGTTGTGTTGTTCACTACTAGTCATTCCCTACTTAGTGCTATAAATGCAGAGAGGACTACTGCCAAAAAAATTCTTGATGATGACCCATACGATGCCTTCAGTTGAAAGTGACCTTCTCAGCGTTAATCTTCAAGTCACTGTCGTAAGGGTTATGTGTAAGTCATCTAGAAATGACAGGAGTGACTCACTCATTTTAATGTGGCTGCGGGATTTGTGGTTGTATACAAGAAAAAATGGAGTGTACTCAGACATATCCTTGCAGGCAATTTTGCAGACCTTACTATGACAGGGACCAACTCTCACTGGACTGTCTTCTTAGGTTTATTCTGATTTAGCCTGGGGAAAAAAGGCGTAGGATAACCACAAGTTTTGTATCGGGTAGACATACAATTATGTTTGGGTTTTGGGTTTTTTTTTTCTTCTTGGTGGGTATTGGTGACATACTTGAATATGTCTCTGTGTGCTATCTCATTTTTGTATGAAGTGTTCAGAACTGCAGCAGAAGCTATGCTTTGAAAAAGGAGGAGGATATTGAATGTGCGGAATTAGCCTGATACAATTTTGAGTTTGGTTTATGCAGATGAAAAAACAGGAAATTCAAAGTTTAGCCTGAGCTGTAGTCCATCAATAAAACTTGTGGAAGAATAATGCTAATAATCATAGAAAGCACAAAAAGATGTGAGATATAAGAGTAGTACAAGTCTTCATAATCCTGACCCATAACTGTATTCTAAATGCATGTTTTTGTATTTAATTTCCTGAGGAAAGTATTAAGAATGATTAATAGGAGAGAAAAATATTTCATGGACAGTTAGTTAATTGATGGGGCACCTTTCAAAGCAAAGAAAGTTCAGCACCCCACAAATTTGACTACTCTTAAAAACTGATGGTGTAATTACGAATCGTATTCTACAATGTCTCACTTTAATCTTGTACTGCTGTTTGTAAAAGTATATGCAATTACTTTTTAAAGGAGAATTTATAAAGGGAGTCCTTATACTTCAGTAAAGTCAGTGAAATGCTTCAGTCATTTTTTACAGTCATGGGGACTAGAAGCTGATATACTAACATACTACAATGTTACTGCATATATACACCGAAGTCACGGTATAACTAATTGCCAGTTTAAAAGAAGATAGTTTACAAACATAATTATGGTCTTGGTGAGGAACAAAGTATTTTTCAGTCCTCATGAAACTCTGAAAGAAAAAGATTAAGATCAAATATAATGAACTCTGTCACTTTGTATTTGAAATTAAAGATTCTGAATTGAATCAGTATTCCCTTGAAATGGATCATATTTTTCTGATACGTGAATTTATTTGTCGGTTAAGCAAGCTACAGGAGCAGAAGTTATTCCATTCCAAAGAACCTGGCGGGGGGGCGGGTGGGGGGAGCTTAAAGACAAGAAGGTATATTCAGAAAACTTTTTACTNTAGTGGCATTTACGGTATAGTATTCAGTATTTCATTTATAATGCTCTTCTGAATATTTTTTATGTTAAGGATAACACTGTTCAATTCTACAATTAGAGCATATGGGGAAGGTTGTAACTGGCAGACCAGTAATGAAAGAAAACTTTAGGCTCTGACCTTGATGTGTCATTTTGTAATAGCCTTGAAAAATTCCTTAATTCTTGTGATCAGGAGTGTTGTGAAGGAGACTTGTTTACCAGCACACTACCGAAAAATTTATGATTCAAAGTATGCTTTTATTTAGTGAGTGTTACATAATTTTCCATGCAGTAAGCAAACGTCATTGTATCAGTTTAGCTGTCTTTCTGAGCTGCTCCATACAGAAGAGGAGGTAATTATATTAATGGAGAAAAAGAGGAAATTTAATAAATATTCATAATGTAGGTGAAATTTGGTTTTATCCTAATCTATTCTTTTTAACTGGGCTACCTTCCACATTATTTTTTTCCTGATAGTCTATTTCTTTTTTTTTTTTTTCCCTTTTGTCTCACTTTCTATCTAGGACTGACTCATCACATCTGTAATCTCCTAATAGAAACCGCGGCTCTGTACTTGGAGACAGATGATAAAAGCAGCACCAAGACAGCAAATGCACTGCTTCTGTCCTTGCTTGATACTTTGCACTGCATGCTGATGTATACAGCAAACATTGTGCGCCAGACTTTACAGGTACGCAATTTATTTCCTGGGGTCATCATCTCTTAGGCTTTTTTTTTTTTAAAATAACTTCCTGTTATCCTAATAATGAATTCCCACTGTTCTGATTTTATTGGTTTGGTAGAAAGAGAAGAGCATGTATATTCAACTGCCTGTCACTCTTTCACGTGCTTCCTTGGCTAGACTATCCACACTAGTCTCACTATATGCTGGGAATGGATCCTAGCTGACGCTTTTTTTTCTGTACTCCATAAACAGCTTAACTTAATATTTGCTTAATCATAGTTCAAAACATTTTTCTTCCATTCATTTTAAAATAAAAAGATTACACCATAAAAGTAGTGTATTTTTTATTATAAATCACATGTGATTAAAAAATATATGTAATGTCTGCACGTGCACTGACAAAAGTATTTCCTCTCTTACGCTGATCAATTTGTCTTCCGAGTTTCTGTTTGAACCACTGCAAACCGTGGCATTGGTAGGACTTCCTCCTCCAGTGAAGACTTCCTCCTCAAAAACGGAGCACAAAAAGATACTATGTAAAGAAATTGCACATAATGCTCGTAAAACAAGAAAAAGCATTTGTCTCTTTTAGACATGACATTAAGCTAGAGAAGTTTGCTTTGTTTTTAAATGATCTGCCGAATTTCTAAGTCAGTCAACGGGAACGAAGTTCTGTATTTAGGCTGCAAACACCACCACTTACTCTTTATGTTAGGTTTTTGATGTTCTTGGGATTATCCACTGAAAAACAGAGAAACCTATTAGATCCAATATATCTGGAGGATAGAGATTCAGAAGATTGCAGTCAGGTTGCATGAAATTTCAGAACACGGCTGCTTTATTCTGAAAGGTCTTCCTCTGTGGGGTTTATTTTTTGTTTTTAAGAAGATTGAAAGTATGAAGTGGATGTTGAAAATTGAGCTTTTTATATTTGGGGTTTTTTTTCTACACAGATTTATGTAATCAGTTGTGTTATCGGTCAGATATTTCACTGACAAGTATTGAGTTTTTTGGTTTTGTGGGTTTTTAGTTGTTTGGGTTTTTTTAGTTTTGGAAGAAACTTAATTTAGAACTGATGGTACAATACATTGTCTTTTTCAAGTCCTCTAATAGCAGGTTCTGTAATACATTTTGTAGGCTAGTTGCTGATTGTCATATTGTTGGCAGCACTCCATGTAATCAGAGAGCTAAATTCTGTACTTAGGCTCCATGCAGCAGTGGTGAGGCAAATTATACTGGAGGACACATGGAGAAAGGATCTTGCACATGGATTGGTAATCTTAGTGAGACTGATGATTTTTATTTAGATACAAAATTAAATCTATACATTCAATGCCAAATTATATTCTGGCTTTACATGAAAACTTTAGTTGATTGATGCACTAAAACTTCAGCTCCAGTTTTGTCCACCTCTAATCAACGTAATCTGCTTTGCTCTGGAAGGCTAATGGGTAAAAAGAGGCAGCTGGAAACCTGAGTTTTGAAGCACAGCTCTGCCCTCTACCCCTATAAAACTAATTTTACAGTGGTATTGCTTGCCTTGGTGTACTTGTCTTGACAATACTCATCACAAGGCCCCTCTGGGCTCTACAGCTGCCTCGGTACACATGCCCTATTGAATGATGGCCCAAAGTCGGTGACTGCTATTTACCATGCATCTACATAATATTCCACTGTCCATGTGTTGCTAAATGCATCATTGTAGTGGTAACAAATATTCTTGGACTGTTTTTATAGGGATCTTCTGAATAAGATGTCTTCTAAAACAACTTGAAATAGAGAATCGAATTTTTTTGTATTATCCATTTTTGAGGCTTAAATTGACTTTGGCAGGTGGTACTATTTCTACTTGAATCCTTTACATAAATTTTATATATGTGAAGTGACAGCCTTGTCCTGCTGCATAGCCAAAACACGACACTGTTTTTCCTTTGCATTCCAATACTTTATGCTGAATGTACTGATAACTGCATCCAGCTTCATTCAAGAATTTGCTCTCTGCGGTCCATGTACTTGTGTTTTGGTACAAAGGTTCACATATCTGTATATCTGGTTTGGAGCAGTTTCTTTATCTCATGATCCACAGTAGCTGAAAGTAATTTGCAATCTTGATTTGAGAAGTAGATGCTATTTAGTGAATTAACGTAGGTTTAAGCATGGTGTAGTGTGTATCCTTTGTATACGTGTGTGATGTATAATTCCTTTAGTGGTATTGTTCATTCTCTTCCCAAAGACACTAAAGATATAAAAGTTAAAGAAAGTAGTCAGACATCACTGATGGAGGATATCTGTCTTCTTATCCAAGCACTAACCAGAAAAAGCTGTTGTAAATTTTGCTGAAGTGAAGGTTGGCTTACCTCCTATGGTTAATATAAAGACTCCATTATTTCTTTTGGTCTTCTCTGTGTTACGTCTTTTTGCTCTTCTTGGACTTCGGCATTCCAGGTCATTGTGGTGAGTCTCAGTGAGGGACATACCAATGTGTCTTATTACCTGAAGAAACAGTTCTTCAGATCTCTTACTTCAAAAATTCTTTCCAGAATAAAGGCATTATCGAACACATCAATATCAACAGCAGAGCTTCAGCAGTAGTGTCTGTTGTCTCAGGGGACGTGCTCCTGTGTTCACTTAACCAAACGAAAATCCTCAAGTATTACATTTGGATGATAGTTTTAGGATTGAGCTTTAAATGAAACAGTACAAAATGATTTTTAAATGTGTCCTTTAGACAAAATATTTACGTTGTTCTCTAGCAGCACTAGACTGTATAGGGTCATGGTCCAAAGCTGCTGCAAGATAATGAAGTTAAATGAAAAATCTTGCAAGCAGACCTTTCTGGTATCCTGGGGCAGAGATGGGTCATAGATAGCACTGCTGAGGATGGCGGTGTGTTTTGATGAGGGGAAATGACTGTGGTCAGAATTGCAAGTAGTAACAGATCATATCACAGACTTTGATCACTTAAGGATTTTATTATTTCTATTTAAAAAATAAATTATTATAGTATATTCCGAATATTTGAGGATACAAAGTGAGTTACAAGGGCAAAATTGGACATTGTTGCTGAGAATCCTAACTTTTCAGTCACCTTGATTATTTTGTTTTCAGTTGCACTTAGAAGTGTTCCTGATAAAGAAAAAAAAAAATAGTTGAACTTCAGCATTAAAATAGGCACGTCATGTTGAAAGAGAATACAAATACATAAAACATTTATGGCTTTAGAGATCTCTTTTTCGTATACAGCTTATAACATTTTGCAGAAGAAATGTCATGCAGGTCAGTATATTCAGCCAGTGCAGAATGAGCATGACAGCATGAGTCCCTTCTGCTTTGTGCTTATTGTCACAGACACAGGGAGCGTAACTGCTCGTTGGGAGCCCAGGAATACTTAACTAGAAAAGAGTGCACAAGTCTTCTTCAAACTTCTATTCAAACTTTGACCACCTAATGGACCTAATTTGTTTCTCATAACAGAACAGTCACTGAGGCTGCTTTTTATTTTTTCTCATCTTATTAAGGCACAGAAATCTGGCACAGGAGGGGACACACAGACTGCTGAAGACCTTCTGCTTATCAATAAACCCCTGACGGACCTAATTAGCCTGCTTATTCAACTGGTGAGAATCTGCTTGTTTGTAAGCCTTTTGGAATGTCGCTGAAATTGGAATTATTCAACTGAATTCAGTATCTTAGAGCTCCATTTTCTAGTTTGTCACTGTTTATAAGCTTCCACCTAATATGAAGGAAGGACTCTAACAATTTTTAAGAAATTATAGGTCACAGAGACTTGCAGGTTACTAGTGATGTCAGTCTGTTCCAAGCACAGAAGTGGGATGAGGGGCAGGCTGCAGATTCTCCGTATGGATACCTATGTACAGCCAAATTTTAGCCCTTTGGAATGGATCAGTGATCACTGCATAGGGAGAAGAAATATTTTGGTATTCAAAAATTTGAAACAGCAAGTACTACTACCATTAGAAAAGTCAGTAAACTTAAAATTAGTTGGCAGTGAGTGATGACTTTTTATATTAATTTTCTTGGTTTTGAGCCTTTTGAGTTTTTCTCAAGGGTTTAGTTTTATTTTAAGATGATCCTTAGGGATTTATGAGTGGGAGTGGTCCCTGGTGATCTGTAAACATCTTTGAAGTCTGTCTGTTTCAAGTCAGTCTTTTCCAGGGTTTACTTGATGTCACAGCGCTGCATTGAAATCTCCGCAGAGTGCTGTATTGTGGCCCTGATGCATCCCATCAGCTCAACCCCTAACATACTGTGCCAGAGATTTGTAATGGCTCTGTGTGTAATAGCTTGTAGTAGAGAAATGCTTCTTGAGCTGGACAGGGGTTTTAGAGGCTGCCTCAGACTTTTATTCAGCATAAAGCCATTAAAATGGTATGTGAGAATTTCCCTGTGGCGCATTGCACTACCCTTTCCAGGTTATTTCACTTAGAAGCATTTCAGATTCACTGTGTTCTCTTCCAGACTCAGGTTTTTTTGTTTGTTTTCATTTAAATATAGGTTTTCAGATGTATTGTGATATGAATACCTGTGGCCCTTTTACTATCTTTAGCAATGTTTGTCATTTCTATTTTGGGGAAGTGTGTGATTCCTTTTTTATTAACTTTTGGCCTTATACTTGTTGCTAAGTCCTCCTTTGATGGGTTTATTTTAACCAGCTAGTGACAAAGGCTTTTTGGAAATGTTCACTGAATGACCTAAAACAAAGCTGCTGAATTTCAACTACATCATATTTCATCTTTATCAATTATTTTAATTTATTTTCTATTAACTTTTTAAATAGATAGTAAGACATTAAGAGATGCAAATGTTCCTTTAAAGTGAAACTAGTCATAAATTTAAATTCTATTAGCTCTCTAAAGAACAGAAAATTAAAGGCCAAGCTTTACTCAGCCTATATACCACCTGGATGCCTTATAAGTTTTTAATTAAAGGACAGGATTATTATATAGTTAGCATGTACTGATAAGATTCTGACTTGCCCTGGTATTTCAGAAGCATGACTGCAAATTACCACTAGGTTTTTCTTTGTTCTGTGTTTCTACAGATTCTGGTGTTTAAAATGCGTATTTAAAATCTGCTGATTTTAACATATGGGCAAAAGTAAAGACCATTGGTGGTGCTGCTTTATTTTTGTTTGGTTTTGAATTCTGTTAAAGATTTTGTGAAAGTGAGGGTTTTTTTCTTGTAACATGTATGTGCTGTTCTTTGCATACATGTGCTTGATTGGGTATATGAAAGTTATTTCAGCTAGGTTTGTTACCCATTGCTGTATTAATTTCCTGTTAAGGTTGGAGGAGTTTGAACAATAATAATTCTAACATTTCGGAATCCACTTCTTTAAAATGTTTTATGCACTAAACTCTGTAAATGGGACTGGATTCTTTGTGAAGTCTAGCGGGTCTCAAGATGTATATGCTCCCTACCCCTCAGAAAGACTCAGGCCTACCTTGAATTCTGTGGAGCTGCCAACAGTAGCTCTCTGTATTCATTGAGCTGTGTGGCTACATAACCCTTTATTACTGTTTTGAGGCATTTAATTCTTTGTGAACTTTATTTTCCCTAGATAATGGCGGTCTTAAATTCTGAACTACCCATCACTTTAAGATATTGAGTTAAAATTATTTTCTCTGGTTTGCTATTTCTACCTCTCTTACAATATTTCTAGTTTCTTATGTAACTTTGAATAATTGCTTGATATACATTGATATGTATACCCCTCAAGTAGATGATTGTTCCATGCCCCATTGACTTGTCTATTTATTTTCCTCAAGTTCTACATGTTTATCTATCTTAATAATTCCTCAAAAATCAATGTGAGTTAAACTTGAAAATGTAAAAATACTGAGAATCATTTTTTCCCTTTTCTAATCGTGACTTAGTCTATCACTTAGGGCATAGCAAAGCACGTGTAGGAAACCTAGACTGCATGTAAATGAAACTTCAGAGTTTGTAAGAACACGAGAGAAGAAATAATTACAAATTCTTTCATGCAGAAAACAATGCAAATATGGAGAATTCAATATTTAATCCCATGATCAGTATGCCCTTAATTGATCAACAAGAGGAAAACAAATTGAGCATTTTGTCTTTTACTTGGCAGCTTTGTGTTTAAAAGTTAATTATATTTAGCTTTTTTGTGTAATGTTTCTCCACTTGAACATAAATGTAATTTGATTATTGTACTGAAACTTGCAGTGATTATAGAAGATGTAAAATACCTTCTACTTTTTGATGTGCATTATACTGAACACACACGCAAAAAGAATGTTTACTTTCGTAATCACGTCAGTGTGGATTTTCAGAAACTTTTCAGAAACTTTCGGTAACCTTACCAGTGTCTATAAAAAGGAATTTAATTTCTCTGTAGATCTTAGATTTAAGCTCTAGGTGTAGATTCTCCAGTCTTTTCTGCAGCTAGGAGAGAACTTTTCTTGTCTTTTGATGCTAGGCTGCTTCTTTGCAGTATTAATAGTAAAATCTGTAGCTGATTGCTGTGCTCTGTATATTATTGTTGGAAGACCAGTTAATCGTGTGCAAACATGAAGAGGACAAATACGAAGCCTCAGGGCACATGGATGAATGTGATGATCTCCTCTAGGTCCTTTCTGTCTCTACGTTGCACTGGCTTTCACGCTGTGCCCTGACTTCAGTTTCAGAGCACGTGAAGGTATTTGCCAATGAATAATGAAAATGACTGCAGAAAAATGATAACCCTGTAGACTGTAGAATTTTATTTCACACTTCTTAGGAATACAGACAGTTCTGCAGTCTGAGTGGAAAGACAGACATTTATTTCCTGTACTGTATAATGTATTGTTGTTATTGTATTTCAAATGTTATCTACAAATTATATTTGAAGAATGCTCTTCTGCAGAGCTGCCCTAAAAAAAAAACCCAAAAACCAACAACCAACGAAAAAAACTACCAGAGGAAATAAGAATATAGTATCACAAACACAGAATTTCAGAATGGGGATTTAGTTTCTCAGCAGTTAGGCTAAATTAAAATGAACTGAAAATATATTGTTTTTTAAAATATTTTCCCTTAGGTAGGAGGACGACAATTTTGCTCTAAGCCAAAATATAATATTTTATTTTTTTCACTTAAAACTGTGCATATTTACTAATAAGAGCAGCATAGTAAAGTTAGCAGATTTAATAACGATGTTTTGCTTTTACATTTTGTTTAATGTTTGCAAAATCATCTTCTGTATTGTTCCCAATGGTGCTTCCTTTACAGCCCGTTCTGTAATCACATTACTGATCTAATGAACATCTATCTCTTATTGTAATAAACTCTCTTTGTGTATAACCTCATTAATGCACTGAAATAGTGTCCCCTCCGGGTAATCCAGACAGTTTCATTGTAGCTCTAAAATTAGATGCTGTAACAACTCCAACAGTGTGAAAACTGCCACTTCAGCTCAAATGATCACACGTTTCTTGCAATGGTTTGCAATTCATGAACACACTGCAACTTGGTTCAAAATGAAGGCATTTTTTGACAACAGACTGCAGAAATATAGACATGTAATAACAAGAAACTTCCTGCTCTTCCCCATGTTAACCTTAAAATACACAGAGCAGGTTTCATCTAGAAAGAAAGAGAAGTAGAATTTTATGGTATGAACCTGTTTACAGGAGGTTATAACATGGCCATAAAAATTAAGTAAAAAGTAATACACGATCTTCGTTGCAGAAAAGTCTTGTCATGGGGCATTATTTTAAAATTTTTAAGTGAAAAATAAATCTACAGTTCTGCATTAGAGAATACCAAAACTTATGACTTCAGCTGTTCAGTAATTTATTTTAAGGTGCTGTATTTCCTTCAAGCTATACACTAACCCAGAATATTAACAGCTGCAAGGAGGAGTACTAATGTTTCTACCTTGCTGAAGGGCTGAATCCATAATCCTCTCTGACTGATAAGGGAAAAAAAGAGACCACTAGAGTTTTTAATGTAATTATGAAATATTAAGGGACAGATATTTTCTTAGAGTTAGAAGTCTATTTTTTTCATGGGTTTCTCCTCCTCTGAAAGAACAAAAACTTAAGGAGCTGCTGTCAGGAAAAACTATAAATGCATTTCAAAGACTTGAAATACTCTTCTTCATATCAAATAGAATTGTTATGATTAGAAAAATAATCAGAACACTGTTCCATCTGATTAAGAGATGAACCATCCGTCTATATTCATTGTCTAGCAACATGATTCTAGTTTTTTCTGTTCTCATTAGACAATGAGATACTATTTACTTGAAAGCTGAATTTTCATTCCCTGGTTTTCTATATTTACAGATATTTATTATATTTTCAGTTATTGCTTTTGTTCATACCAATAATTTTCTTCAGATCCTCCACCCTTTATAACCGTTAATGGAAGTACTAACACTGACTGACAGCCATTGTTAAATTTCAGGTTGCCAACTTACGACTTTTGACGTTTAAATCACTTCTTGTTGGTAGTGAAGCAGTAAAGTGGTGAGAGTTATAGAGAAAAATGCTGATGCGAGCATACTTAAATAGGGACATTGCTGAGAGTTCCTCTTCCACCTTAATTATTGATGGGTTAGACTGTAGGCCGATGATTCTCGTCCTCTCCAGAATAAATATGGTCTTTCCTATTCCCTGCTTGTTTCCCTGTTCATCGAACACCTATGCAGTTGTTGTTTTACCCTGCGTTCTTCCAGAATGACAGCAACTTGCTTCCCTAACTCTAGACAGCAGTGAAGCTCCAACAGACTTTGGTGAAGCGGAGGAGTAGAAGAGCCTGAAGACAACAGGTGATGAAGGACTTCACTAGCACTTGTGACTGAATGGGATTATGTCATGGCTGGCAAGTACTGTGAACCCTGGAGTGATACCGGTTTGGAGGATGATCACCAACAGCTTGATATCCTGTGAAGAGCAAGCCTATCTGATGCCAATACATATTGGATGGGGAGATTCAGGGTCTTCCTTTCTCTTCTTGAGGGACAAAGAACAGTGATAAAAGGTTGGGCATGCCAGGAGAAGATAAGCAAAGCCACTGGCCCAAGCCCAGCTCCTCACCCAGGGCAAAATGTTGCAGTCTCCCTAACTGGGGCCTCCTGCTGAAGGCAGCCTTCCTTGGGAATAATGCTAACGGGCTGGACTTGCTTGTTTGCTTCCTTGAAAGTCATGTACCTCCTGGCGTCAGGAAGAACTGCAAAGGACAGGGTGCTTTATGTAGTTCTTCACACAAGCCTGTTGTAGAGGCAGTTCTCTGCAGAGGCCTACACCTTTGCACTCTTCTGATATTTAGTGACTATCTCAAAAAACCACCTTGGGGAATGGTCTCACTTCCAAGTATGGCTGTTGTGATTACTGATTACATGTGGGATTTTGTGCTTATGGACCTCAGGTAACTAGCCTCCACTGCAATGCCAGGGCAGGGACGTATCTGTCCAAACGTTCCCTGGTTATTTTTTTATTTTATTTTGGTTAGCCCACAAACAACATTTGAAAATGTAATATAGTTGTTCTGCTGTGGTTTTCTTCAGGGAGTGGTTGATATACCTGTCTGCGCTGAGCTAGTAACAAACCGTACGTTAGAGTGCTGCTTTTAAAAGGGATGAGAGAGATTCATTAAAGTGGTTTAATTTTTCTTTCCTTTATCTAATAGCATTTTTTTCTCAGTGAAGGAAATACAAGTCAGCTCAAAGCCCCCAGTGAGATCAGTGGAATTTTTTTTAACTTGATAAGGATTGAAGATATAAATGGAGCTATGAAGCTGTTACTATTTGTAGCTTTTCCTCCTTTTTAGCTTTGCTATTTGTTGATGATGTTGTTAGGTAATTCTGGATGTTGGAAAAGAGACAATCAAATAGGTGGCATTTAGATTGGAATGAAGAAAAACCATACAGCAAAACTGTGGAAGAAATTGCTGCTGTGGTCCTGTCACTTGCATAGCATTAGGTCAAATAGAATGTGATATGTCTTGGGGCTATGTATTCAGAGCTTACATCTCAGTTCAGTCTGTTTTAAACAGCCAGCTCTGTGAAGCTAATGGAAAACAGGATTGTATTTGCATGCAGATCCCTGGGGAATTGCTTCTTGAATATTTAAGGAGTATATGTCTGATGATATGTTCCCAGATTGCTTGAAAGTAACTGTGTGGGTTTTCCTTAAAATGAAAAAAACTTGAAGTTCATACTGCAGATTAAATAAGTAATCATTATTGAAATGGTTGGGCATATTATGTAAGTGGTTGTACAGATTATATAAATTATTTCCTTTTTCTTGTCAGCGAGGATAGTCTGTTAACTGTACTTTGATCTAGCTTCTTTGTATTTAAATAGTATTTTGGAATTAAAAAACCTAAGTAGGAATGATGAGTTATTTTTACAGTTCTATACCTTACTGGTTGAGACCACCACTGGTGTATTTTGTTTAGTTCATAGATTGTAAGGCCAGAAAAGGCTACTGTAATTGTTCAGTCCAGGATCTTGTATAACACCAGACATAGGATTTTCCTAAATTAATTCCTCATTATAGTGAAGGGATTTCTTAACTTTTTTAGGAAAAAAAAAATTGAGATACAAATTGCCTGTGATGAAGAATCTGTCTGAGTTCTAAGAAAGTTGTTTCGGTGGTTAATCTTATTAAAGAAAGAATAAATGAAATCAAAGTATTATCTTCCTTCTAATCTGAATTGCTTTACGTAAAGTTTTGAGCTATTGTCTCTTACCAGTCTTTTTTCAGGTAAAGGAATTAACCTGTCCTCAACCTGCTTTTTCTCGCGCGTAACTGAGAGAATATGATCAAGTGCCCTTTAACTCTCCTTTTGATAAGCTGTAGACATTGAATTCCTTCAGTCCTTTGCTGTTGTTTTTTCTAGTCTGTCATCCTCTTGCCTGTTCCCAAGAAACCTCTGTGACTCTTTTCACTAGCTTTCGTGAACTGTCTGGGCTAAAACCGGGCATTGTGTTCCCGTTGCTGTTCCAGCAGTGCCAAACACAAGCATAATCTAATATCTCTATTTGTTCTTTCCAGACTGTACTTTCAAGAAAGATACAAATTATTTTTATACCAGTTTCATACTACTAGAAGGTCATCTGAAGATGATTATTAGCCCTGAATCCATTTTTTTTTTCCCATAGTTTTATTTTCCAGGAAAGAGTTTTCATAGAATCATAGAATAGTTTGGGTTGGAAAGGACCACAAGGACCATCTAGTTCCAACCCCGCTGTCACAGACAGGGGCACCCTACGCTAGACCAGGCTGCCCAAAGCCCCATCCAACCTGGCCTTGAACACTTCCAGGGATGGGGCCTCCACAGCTTCTCTGGGCAACCTGTGCCAGTGCCTCACCACCCTCACATGGAAGAATTTCTTTCTAATGTACAATCTAAATCTCCCCTCTTTTAGTTTATACCCATTATCCCTTGTCCTATCACTGCACTTCCTAAGAAACAGCCCTTCACCAGCTTTCCTGTAGGAAAAGCTATGCCATTCCATTGCTAGTGTCTGCTCTTAAAGGAGTGCGAAAACCCTGGAATTCAAGAAAATGTTTAAAATCTGCAAAATGTACCTACTAATGTGACTACTTAAAATCCATTAAATAGCTAGATAGCCTGTACTCTACCTCAACCAAAAGCCATAGACTTGATTTAGAAATAATTAAGTGAAGGTTTATGGTGTGCATTATGTAGAAGATTAGACATCATTGCTATAATGATACTTTCTGCTATTACTTCTTCTGTTTAAAGCAAAATATACTGTCTGAAAATAACAGAGTTGGGAGCAACATTTTCAGTGCTTTTATGATGTCGTTGTAGATTGCCTCCACTATGATTCTATCAAATAGCCTTTGTAATACTGCTGCTTAAGAATGGATATGTTTTACTTACAGTTCCATCACTTTATTAAGCTTAGTTTAATGGAATTTTGAGTCAACCAACTAGAAGTGATCCTTTCCTGGCACAATGCAAATGTTAATACTCTTCCAGTGATATGCAATTTTTCTGAAGTTGGAATCTGATTTTTGTTTGTTCATTTTTAGCTTCCCAGTGAAGATAGTGAAATATTTGAGAGTGCTTCACAGTGCTTATCACTGCTGGTTCAGCTGTATGGAGGGAACAGTCAGGAGAGTATGTCTCCAGAAAACATGGACAGCTTTTCTGAAGTATTGAAGTCCAAAAAAGATACGCGACAACTGAAGCTTTTGTTGAGAATTATAAAGAGACTGGTGAGTCGGCTTCTAAATATTTTAAAAGTCCATATGTTTCTTTTATATCACTGGATAATTTTTTGGCTGTGTTTTCCAATTAAAGTTAAAAAAAAAAAAAAGAGTATATAAGAATTTTGAAAACAAAATATGTGAAGTCAAATTTCGTGTCTTTAAATTTCAGTTAACTTCTTGGGAGAAGACAGCCTTCTACAATTAAAACCTCTTATAAAATGATTGTTGGATTTCTCCGATTTTGGTTAACTGTTCAGCTATTTAAATAACTAGTGTTATTTATATATTTATTTAGTACTTCAGCTTTATGTAGTATTGGAACAATTTTCTGAATGCCTTCTGAAAGAGCTAACCTTGTAGCATTAAATAGCTGTTCAGAAACACAGTGCTTGATTTCATGGTAAATAAAATGCAATTTTGTACTTGAAATAGGTTTGTGCATAGACTGTTGACTCCTCGTTGTCACCGAGTGGTAGGGACCACTTCTGCTGTGGAGTGGTTGTGATGTAGAATGCCAATCAGTGGGAGTCGTTCAGGAGCTTAGTCTGGTGATGTTATTGACAGGTAGGGGTTTCAGTTCTGTCAAGCTCTGACGTGGTGGCATGACAGCAGTGTTGTGTCTTTCAAGTAGCTTAGGTGGAAAACCTTCTGTATCTGTAGCATTGTCTCAGATAATAATATGGTTTTTATTTTGAAGTGTCTTGATAAGAAGCTTTGCCTGCATGGTCACCTTGTGTTAGTTGATTACTTCACCCTTTACTCTCCAAGAACAAGAGTTTTCAATAAAAAGAGGGTAACTTCCCCAGTGTAAGAAGCAGAAGATGCTTGAATTTTGCAAGTTTAGTGCTGGCTACTAAACTAAGGCCATAAGCAATGGAACAGGAGTCAGTCTACTAAAGGAGTTAAGAGGAAGCAATCTTTTTTGTAGAGCTTTCAGAGCTGTTCCTGTCCTCTTTCTCCTGCCTGCTGTATGTACCCCACAGAAAAGTAAACACCATACCCTTCTTCCCAGTTTTCATCTCTCTTTGCTTTTATCTCTCCCTAAAAGAAGCGTAGGGATAGTATAATATAAAATTAACAGGAAATCTAAAATCCATAATTTTCTTCATTCTTGACATTCTTGCCCAGGGAGGTGGTGGAGTCACTGTCCCTGGGGGTGTTTAAAGAAAGGTTGGATGTGGTACTTAGGGACATGGTTTAGTGGGTAATAGGTGGTGGGGGGACGGTTGGACTAGATGATCCTTGAGGTCTCTTCCAACCTTAATGATTCTATGATCATCTCAGGTTTCACTCCTCTATTTTTTTCATGCAGTTTCTGGAAAGGGAATTCTAGCCAAGATTTTTTTTTAAAGACACTTCCTCTTGACTATTGCTTGTACCTGTGCTGCTCTTTCTGTGTAAGTGTTGTGCTGCATAGAACTGGTTATTGCTTCTGTCCAAAAGCAGTAAGAGGGAAGAGGTAACAAAGTGTGAGGAAAGGATGGATAAATAAGGCTGTAATATATATATATATATTATATGATTTTAGCATAGCTACAGACGTGTTCCTCTCCCTCCATTTTGAAGACAGTGGTTCAAAAGTTGACCTAACATGCAGGATATTTAACACAGAAACTTCTGTTGATTATGTTAAGAGAACAAAGCTATGCTATCACCTTTTGAATCTTGCAAGTTCCTGTAGTTTTAGATCTCTCCTTTGTATACCAGTGATCCTGGTACTTGTTATTTATAATGTCAGGCATTGATTTTCTGTAATTATTTTAATGAGATCATAGGATTTCTTTTGAAAGCAGGGTTCATAGATAATTTGACAGATTATTTAATAAATCTTACATTATTTCTCTAAACCTTAAAACGTCCTGTTCAGAGGAGATGATTATCTTGTCAAAATTGTCATAATCACAAAAGACATTGAAATATAATCATATCTACTTAAGAAGTATTCAGCCCACATCAGCTGTTCATGCTGAATTTTAAAACCTAGAGCAGTGGTGGTGCTTTTTGGGTTTTGGGTTTGGTTTTTTTTTTAGTATCTGAGCAATATTTTAAGAGAGGTCTCATTAAGTGCACCAATTTCTATTCCTGCCAATCAGTGCTTGTATAGAGCATCTTTCCAGTCTGTGGTCACGTTAATTTTGTTGTTACAGGCACAGGTATTGTAAGACAGGAGTATACAAAAAGAATTCAAAGTGCTTATGCTATAGCTGCCCTTATAGCATGTATTTCTGGAAATAAGGAAAAGGACAAAAATTAACCAGTCACACTGCTATGCTAAGTATTTCATATCATTCCAGTGAGCCAATGGAGATAGGTGTCTCAGTTTCAATCTTGAATTTAAAGCATGTCACAGAATTTGTTAATGTACAAGGTGATTGTACCTTAATGAAATGGAAATTTATATCTAATTTTGTTTTCATTTAATAGTATTCATTCATTAAGTTTTGTCTGGACCAGGTTGCCCAAAGCCCCATCCAACCTGGTCTTGAACAGCTCTAGCAATGAGGCATCCACAGCCTCTCTGGGCAACCTGTTCCAGTGCCTCACCAGCCTCACAGTAAAGAATTCCTTCCGTATATCTAATCTAAATCCCCCCTCTTTCAGTTTAAAACCATTACCCGTTGTCTTATCACTACATGCCCTTGTAAACAGCCCCTCTCCAGCTTTTCTGTAGGCCCCTTTAGGGACTGGGAGGCTGCAATTAGGTCTCCCTGGAGCCTTCTCTTCTCCTGGCTGAACAACCCCAGCTCCCTCAGCCTGTCCTCATAGGAGAGGTGCTCCAGCCTTCTGATCAGCTTTGTGGCCCTCCTCTGGACTTGCTCCAGCAGCTCCATGTCTTTCCTGTACTGGTAACCCTAGACCTGGACGCAGTACTGCAGGTGAGGTCTCATGAGAACAGAGTAGAGAGGCAGAATCACCTCCCTTGACCTGCTGGCCACTGTTTCTGATGCATCCCAGGACACGGTTGGCTTTCTGGGCTGCCAGCGCACACTGCCGGCTCATGTTGAGCTTCTCATTCACCAACACCCCCAAGTCCTTCTCCTCGGGGCTGCTCTCAATCCATTCTTCACCCAGCCTGTAGGTGTGCTTGGGATTGTGCCGACCCACGTGCAGAACCTTGCACTTGGCCTTGTTGAACTTCATGCAGTTTGCATGGGCTCACCTCTGAAGCCTGTCAAGGTGCCTCTGGATGGCATCCTTTCTCTCCAGTGTGTCGACCGCACCACATAGCTTGGTGTTGTGGGCAAACTTGCTCAGGGTGCGCTCGATTGAAGGTATAGTGCATCTTATTACAATTCAGTAAATCATCTAGATTAAAGTATTTCTTTATGAAGTGGAAGAAATTTTCATTTGGGAAGCAAATAGTTCAATTTTTGCTTGCTTTACTCAGAGGTTTTTAGTATTCTTTTTTTCCCCGGAGGGGGGGGAAAAAAAAATCTACCTGCCATCTCAATTTACTATCTAGTATGAAATGTAAAGGCAAATGATTATCACCAGAGTTTTTATAGAACTAACCAGACACATAATCACTGTGGGATTACAGCTGAGTACTGACAAATAAAATGTTTCTACTTTCAAAACAAGAGAAAACTCATTTTATTCCATCTAGTAATAAGGAAAAATTCCTCTGAGCAAAAGGAATAAGCATCAGGCTTTAACAGGCAATTCTGCACTCACTGTGGAGAGTGAACTTCTGTTCTGTGACCTTTACTTTAAACACTTGTCAGACAGTACATTTGAATTCCACCTAAATCATACTTTTTTCCTCCTGATCATCAGTGAACCTAATTTTCACTGATTTGCTTAACGGTCAAAAAGTTGTTCATCCTTTATTTGTGAGCAGCTAAGACATTTAGGATGTTGCCTGCATGTCAGATGTGGCAAAGGTCCATAACTTTCACTGATTTCATTGTAGGACTGTTGAACGCTCGTTTGCTCTCCCTGCCAGTTTGGGCTGGAGCTAAGGCATCACTGGGTCCCTGCAGGCAAATTTACTGTCCTGTTTCCAATGAACCAAAGCCTGGGGAACCACTGGTCACTATGTCTAAAATATCATTCAAGTCATGTCTCCCTAAGTATTTCTGTCATGTAAATTTGTAACTATATCTTCTGGAATTTTATACAGAGATAGGCTGAGTTCACACGTTTCGAATTGACAGCCATGGGTTAAAATATCCGTGTTTTTTTTTTACTGTGATAGTTCCTAGATTAGGTCCTCATTATGTTAATCATTGATCATGCATTATGAGGAAAGACACCTAGAGCTTGAAGAGGTATGCAGTCTGAGTAGCACCAATGCTTGCTTTAGGGTAGCAGTTCTGCAGTCCCTCTGTAAGTCGTGCTTCTTGCTGGCGATTTGCTCCCCAATAGATTCCCACAAGTACACCTACAGGGAGTTTGCCTCGAAGGTGAAGCAAAATCCCAAGAGATTTCCATGTAGCATGCCTTTTACGGATTCAGCACCACAAGGAGGTGCTTGTGCGGCAATTCCCAGATGAGTCTGCTTTCCCAGAGTCTTACAAAGCTGCAGGAACCTGTTGGTGTATCTCCAGCCAAGAGAGTGCAGCACTCAGTCTGTTAGCTGGAGAAAAACTTCTTATGCATCTTTCTCCTAATCTGATTCTTTTAAGTGTGACTTCAATTAATTTTATTAATTACTAAGGTAATCCATAATATTCCATTGCCCTAAGGAATAACTTTATAACAGAGATATTTGTTAGACTGTGAATGCAGTACTCACTTGGAGGTTGCTGACATGTATAGGTATACTTGCTATAAATGCACGTATGTTTTCCTTAAATTACACATCTGTTTAAAATCCAGATGACTCTTACATGACCAGTTTCAATCCTTCATTAGTATTAATCTCTTTTTTTTTTTTTTTCAGTTGTTACCAAGCTGGCATCCCTTATTTATAGACCATCTTTTGCTGGCCTCAGTCTAATAGAGCAATGTCCTTGGGTAGGATGGAGTGTTTCATGAGACACAGCTTAAGATCCCCCCCAAAAGAAAAAGCTAATCAGCATTAAGATACATTATACAGACCATAAACAGGACAGGTTTCTCAAAACACTTTGAAGCAAATAACATGGGAAGCACAATGCCTCTCCACTGTTCCCACCATGTGGGGAAGCTCCCTCAGCTTGCACACTCAAACAGGCCTTTGGTTTAGGGTTGTAATGAAATTGGAGAGATTACCCAGAGATGAGATATGGGGAAGCCTCCAGTGTCCACAGTTAAAAAACAAAAAGCTACAGTGTCCCTGATGAATATTAGAAGTCGGCAGGGATATTTGTGAATCGGAGTTGCTGGGCTAGGCTGTTCCCATTGATCAAGAAGCAATATATTGAGTTTACAGCGAAGAGTTAAGAAAAGCTGGTTTAAACTACTTAGAAGATGAATGCAGTTAATCACAACTACTCTAATATAATCTAAGCAGCAATTAACAATGGTTTTCTTGTGGCACAGCCCCTTTGCTGTACTTTGTTGTTTACTGAACAGAGAATTGAGCCAATGTTGGTTTTTATTAATTTTTTTTTTTTTAATCTCACTTAGGCTGTATTCTGAACTTTGTGCTCAGTTTGTAACACCATATGGGCTCTAGCAAACTCTCATGGAAATGAAATATTGTCCATTCATTGCTAAACCCTGGTGGAAGATATTTAATTTTTTGAAGCTTAGTAAAGCATTTTCAGTAGCACTAAGAAGAAAAACATTTAGTCAACGAGTGTAATTTTGGAATAGTCAAAACTTATTAACATCCCAATTTGTTCTCAGACGTTCTACGAGCAATACCAAGTCATAAAAAAAATTGATTACTTAGTTTATAATTATTTACTTGATATTAAGAATAACATAGCTTTTCAAAGAGCTGGTTTTTGCAGTACTGTATGAAAATGTTATTTGTATACCTAGTAATACTTAGGACATCCAGATGGGAGAGGGATACTGTAGCTGATTATCATTCGAGATGCCATGGCATTCTTTATAGTACTTTACATGGCTAATTTTAACTTGACTAATTACATTCTGTGTATTGGAATCCAGGACACAAATTTTCACTGTATATGTCTGTTAAGAATTTTCATTTTTCATCTGAAATAGATACCTTTTCACCTTAGAGGCATGTGCACGTTTATGACCTGTGCACCTGGTTTATGTAGTTTATGAAGGGCTAAATTCATACTCATTTATACTTTGTATAAGTTATGGAGGGTTTTCAGGATGCTGAGAAGAATTAGCACTATCCTTGACTTTATCTTGTTTTGGCATTTGCATCCTATGGTTTCTACTGGAGGAGATGGAAGAATGTTTTGGTATTTAGATTTACACTCTTGGTTAGGGCACTGAAAGAATTGTAATAGCTCTTTTCTGTTTCTTATTAGCCACCTTCCTCGTTTACCTCTTTGGATTTTACAATGTCCTCCTTTCAGTTGCCAGAATTCTTAAGTGCAGCATTCTGAGGCTGGGGTGGTTTTGGTTTTTTTCCCAGTACTTATCCTTCTGTCTTAGGAAATTAAACAGAACAAGTATCCACGGGTAAGTCTCAGTCACCGATGCAGTCCCTGGAATTCTTCTCTTCCCCTATCTTGTCACTTTTGATCCTGTCCAGAAGTTCTGTGGCTGATATCAGATCACAGAAAACTATGCTATTTTTTGACCCAAAGTACTAGATGGTACAGGAATGTTCTGCGTATTTCTTTTCACAGAAAAGGCAATTATTTAAATCTCAGTAAGATTTTTCCAGGTTTATAGGATTGCTTATTTCCGGCTGCATCAGAATCCTCTTCTGCTGTGTGACTTTTGTACTTCTCTGACTATACTTGCTCTAAATTCGCTTTATGTGGTACAGTTTATATCCCTGTGTATGTGTAACCATGAACACAATTTATTTTCTTTTTGTATGTAACTTGGGGTATTCTTAACTCAAAGTGTCAAGAAATTCTTAATAACTGAGAGAATTAAATTTTTATTTTAAATGGATCTAAGTAGAGATTTTTTTTTCAGCTGATCACTGGACTCCACAAGCCTGTCGTATTAAAAATGCTAGGTTTCACAGAATCTCCTGTAAACCCAGAACTTTAAGTAGGGGTGCGTAAAGTCAGATGACCAGGAATTTTTCTATGCGATTAACTTAGCATTTTTGGGGATATATAGGAGTTTGTACAGCTTGGAAGCTTTTGATTAAGAAATTATTTACTGGGACTTCCAACTTTTGATGTGATTTAGTTCCCACCTTTTTGCAGCTGGTGATGTGTCTGGAATACCCATGGTTCTGTTTTGTTTTATGCGTTTACACCTCTGCAATTGCTAATTTGCTGTCGCCGTTATTGCTGTAACTGTGTAGTGCTTCCTCCATATCAAAGAGAGCTCACCGTCCTTCACCTGGTGTTTGCACCACATAGGCAAACACCTGCTTTGCGAGCAAATCATATATCGAGTTCTCCTACTCCCAACGCAGAAGTTCAAACAGAGGGCTGTTTTAATGGCTTTCCTTCATTTGTCTTTAGTGTTTGTTTGATGCTGACAGCTTTCTAATATACAGCTGGATGGCTCCTACTTTTCCTGCTTTCTGCTTTGTCCAAACTGCTTTTGTTTAATATTACTCACCTACCCTCATAAGCTACCGTGATGTTTAATGTTTGCAAAATATTCCGTGGCCCTCAGATACGGAGTAGTAAATATCAACAACATTTTTGAAGAGGATCTACCAATGTCAATCAAATAGAATGAAATTATTAAAAATACTTTTCAGCTTGAATGTTAATACCAGGTTACATGTATTTCTGGGGTCTGTAGCATTAATTGGGAGTGTATGAGCAGTAGTCGCTGTTTTCATTATTATTATAACTGAATTGCATTAGTGCCTGTAGACCAGGATCTCACTGTGGTGTGCTCACTGCAAACACAGTAAAAAAAAATTAATCATTTCTTGCTCCAGAGAACGAGCTGCTTTCCTGTATTCAAAACAAGCTCAAGGAACTACCTGAAAGTGACTCTCTGAAATAGGACATAATTTGACACAAGATGACCATCCTGCTTAAAACAGATCCTTGGGCAGTGTTCATCTCTGTGCAAGGAGGAATGGAAGTTTAACTAGTTGCACCTGATTATTAATACAAAAGTATCTTCATTTTATTCCAAATTTAAATACATCTGACCACAGGAGTATTTCAAATCCTTAATCTTCATCTAATCTTCATGTGAGGCCATTACCAGAAACTAAAAGAGCTTTGAAAGGTTTTGGTTGCCCATGTTGAAGACGAGATACAGGTAGGCATAGAAAACACAGGTTTACAGTGCCTTTTTGCAAACTCGTGTTGCAAAAATCTCCCTTTATTACATCTATTCTCTTAAACTCAGTCTCCTTGCTAACAAGTTTACTGGGAATGAAATAGATTGTTACATTTCAGTGTGTAAGTAAAATTTTAACTACCATGTACCAGGAGGAAATCTAATGTAGGAATTAGATTCCCTGCTGGAAAGGAGTGGTCCTTCCTTTGACTTCTAAATCATCTTGTGCTGGACAGTCAGAGTAAAAGGTCTTGACATATCCTCTTTGGTAATCCTCAGTGCCTCCCTTATTTTCCTTGCCAATCTTTCTATATATTAATTTTTATTTATTTTTTTTAAATATGTTTCAAGTTCTGCACTTTAATATGGCATCTGCAAACATTAGCTGTGGTTCACTTTGTCTAGATCCTTACCCTCTTCGTCTTATAAGGCTGGAGCACTGCTGAGAAGCTGGTGTTTTCAAAAACCTTGCCGTGAGCAAATCTGCAGGTTACACAGACATTGATTTAATAGCCGGTGTGTGGAGGCAGGTGAACAGGGAATACAGATGGAATGCTTAAAGGGGGTATATTGCAGAGGGAGACTGTCCTCGGCCGCAAAGCTGCGAGGATGTGGGACGCTGAGGCACGTGAGTTAGGCAAAGGAGACAAATGAACTGATAGGGCATTTCGGGTATGGGTTGTCCGTCAAATGGAAACTGTGAGTAAAAATAGGACATAGATACAACAGAAGTATGCTGGTCATCGTAATGAGAAGAAACAATATGTCTGTATGAAGCAAAGGAAGGCAATGTTTAAGGAATTAGAGACTGATGGAAAGATCAAAGATGACAATTATTTTATATGCATCAGTCGAAACATACATGCAATGAAAGAAAGCAAAACACTTAAACTTTTTTCCTTGGATATCTGAAGCATCTAATGGTTGATTGACATATTTGTTAACAATAAGCACATACTTTTAAAGTTCCCATGGTGCTGCACGATTTCAGATGACTGTGATTCTTGTTAGTGTTCTGAAACAAGGTTATGTTTTAAAATAGCATTTGTGTGCATTGAGGGTAGACTTCCAGTAGATTTCTCCTTTAACTGACACCCCCCCCCCAAGTTCAAGCAGTGATTCAACCCAGCATCTTCAGTGATGAAACCTCCAGGTTTTAAATTATGAAGACTCCACTAGTTAAACATTTATGAAGTGTCCAGTGCTGTCACTTCTTTAAAGTATTAAAACGTAATGTTTTTGTATGAACATCGTTATAAATTTATAACAAATGTAATTTGTGGTGATGCAGTGTTGTATGGGCTGTGAATTACTGTCCTAAATTTCATAGAGCAGATGCTTTCTCTGGGATGCAATGCCTAGTTGATGAGTTCATATAATGCAGCATAAGAATATCTCATTATTTGCACACCAGCTCTACTCTGCTTATACAGTTTGCTTTTTTAGACATTTTCAGGGGGCACTTTAAGAGCAATGAAGTTGACACACAATCCTTAGTCTTGTCAAAAGCAGATGATTATCTAAATCCTCTAACATCAATTAAAGAGTACTTCTTCCAGAACTATGTAGTGTCCATTTAGAAGTGGACCGACCGATGTGTGAAATTTTACAGTATCAAATAGCGCCAATGATTTAAAATGCATTTTTTAAGGTAATATCTGATCTTTATGCTGTAAATTCTTGGTAATTGTAATGAATAGACTTATTGCATGTTAGAATTGCATCAGAAAAATATAATTGATACCCAAACCTGCCCCTACCTGTGCTAAACAAAATGTGTGTATAGAATTCTGCCCTGTATACATGATGTGAGGTATGTATAAGTGATGTGAGATTAGTATACTACACAGTGGGGTTCACCAGACTAATAATTTAAACAAATTACAGTATTTGTAACTGCAATTTACTATTGTTCCATTTCATCACTGAAACAAAGAAGAAATCATAGAGGTAGAATACTTTGTGCTCATTCCGACTGAATGCTTCCTTTGTCGTTTTCCATGCAAGAGGCCAGTGTTTCCTGGGCAGTGCTGGCGCAGGGTGCTCTACCTGTCCCCAGGCAGAGGTTCTCCCTGCAGAGGGCTTGGCGAGATGTAAAGGCAGGAAACTCCCTGGGTCCAGGCCCTGAGTTCTGGAGCAGAAAAGCTCTGCAGAGCTTACTGGTAAAGCAGCATTTAGTCAGCCCTAAAATTTTAAATGAGAACCCTCAGTGAGTGCCTGTGTGTTGCTTATTCTCATTAGAGCAAAAGTCTAGACAAAGCAGATTAGAGTTAAAAAGCAAAACCAAGTTAATCTTTTACGATTGAATAATTCCCAAGGAAATGAGTATCTTAACACATCCTCGTATTGCTACTTTTCTTCAAAGTACTACCAGTATTTAAATACTGTAAAAGGTAATTTTTAACATACTTGATAAAATAGCATGTTTACATAAAGCATAAAAGGAACCATTGTTTATAAAGATCAGGGGCCCCTTTTGTAATTTAAACCATTATTACAGTTTATGTATTTGCAATATAAATGGGGCTATATTCACGTAATGGCACACAATATTTATTCTCAAAGTCTATAACTATAAGATAATTAAGAGTAATTTGTGCCCCATATATCAGTGAGATATATGTGGCCCTGACACTGCTAATATAGCAATATTTCTTTTAGCTTGGTGAGGAAAATTCTTATTGCTGAAAAGCAAATTACAGCTGTCATTGAAAGATTTAAATAATGTGCCCTCAGGATCGCTCGAGTGGACTGTTGCTCCACTGAGGAGCTCTGATGACATCAGAGAGATGCTCATGCAATTTATTCACATAATTGTAGTTCCAAGATGGCATATATATTACATTTTGAAGGTGATGTTATTTAATTATGAATTATTTTATAGGCTCATCTAGTCTCTATATTGCCTTCACCATTGTATTTGTTAGGATCCTTTTCTTGACGTATTTTCTTTATTCTATATTTCCACTTCTACTTGTATATTTTTCGTTCTTCCCTCCTGAACATGATGCTCCTGATTTTTCCTGAAACCTTTTTTTTTTTTCTTTGAAACGCAGCTGAAAGCTTTGTGTGAGTTGATGTTGAAATTTGGAGGAGCAAGAATGTTAAAATGCCTACTCTCATCTTACGTTTTGACCACTGCAGGTTTCAACAAGATTCTCTTCCCCTTCTTGCAGCTTCATGCTGTAATTTTGCATAACTATTTATGATCTCAAGAGTATATAATTACATTAGCATACTGCTATGTGCTTGTGTGTGTGCATCTATTAGGCTTATATACTGTTTTGTAATCCTTCAGAATTTTCTCATTAAAATATGAGTTCTCTTATTTTTTAGTTTTTCCATCTGCATAATGGCTAAAAGTTTCTAAAATTACTAGGATTTGAAATACCTTAATTTTCAAAATTTGGTTGCAGATATTCCAAAGGGTGTCTAATTTCCTGAAAGTACTAATCACTCCTGAATATCAGGCCTACAAAAAGTTTCTCTGGTTTAGCATGCCAAATCATTTAGGTGCTTTAAATTCTAGGGAAAAAAAAATAATATATATTTCTGTTACATAAGGATTGAAAGAAAAGAACAAAGAAGTGGCCGGGTAGCAGAAATTCTGTAGGATACTAAATATTTTGGTTTAACAATTTAAATTCTGTTTGAATTCAAGTACTTTCAGTTGTACATTTCAAGAAAGTGAAATGTAGTGAAATAAGATGCTGTGATATAAAACTAAACTGGGTGGGAAGCCTAACAGCCTTCCTAAACGCAAAGCTAGCACCTGTAGCCTTTTTGTTTTCAAATCTTGTATCTGTGTCTTTTTCCCCACTCCCCTTTTAACAAACTGTTTAAATGGGAGGTGAACCTAGTAATGATGTAATCAAGCTTTTGACCCACAAAGTTCAAATGGTTTTGAAACAAGGCATGCTGAATTTGTCCAGCTCCACTTGAAAATAATAGCAGCCAAACATCAACCTGCCAAGATTGTTTTATTCAACTCTTGCCTAATACCCTGTAGAATACTTCAAGAACTTAAAAAATGATGATACTTTTAGCTGAACGTGGATGAGAAAGTAGAATGCAAATGTAATCATTCTGACAGGGATTTAATGACTCTGGGACATCTGGGAGTAAGGCAAGGTGCAGAGGACAGTGGCAGGATGTGGATTGGAATATGAAAGGAGCAGCATTGACTAGTGCTGAATGTGTGAGAAAGAGAAATAACGATCAGAGGCGAGAAATATAAAGCAGTGATGAACACTATCTCGATACCACGATAGCACTGCGGTTCTGAACGTGTGTAATTCCCAAACAATATGAAATGTACTGGATTTTGAGACTACTGAACATACTGATTTTAGTGTGATATGAATCCTGTGCCCCTCTCTGTACAGCCTGTCCCCTCTGCGCTGTTTTGATCCATCTCCCCACCCAGTTTAGGGGGGTTCAGCTTGCAGCCTCTTGGTTCCAACAGAGAGGAAGGAAAGAGATTGAAGGTGGTTGCACTCCTCACACACCTTTCTCTTCCTCTCCCCTCTGATGGACAGGGATGCCTCTCCAGTTCCTCTGCAAAGAAGCCGGATCAGAGCTGGACTTCTGTGTTATAATGTCCATCGCAGGGAATGTGCTCTGGTGAAATTGCGTGCATTCAGGAAGACTGTAGGGAAAGAAAAATAAAATAGAAGCCACCAATGCCACCATGTATTGTAGAGTCATCTTTGGATGAGGTCTTCTAGGGACGTTTTTCTAGCCACAGTCACATTATTAGTGAGAATAGAGAAGTTCTGGCACCCTTATTTGAACCTTCATCTGAAAGATTCAATACTATCATACTTAGCAATATCATGTGAGATGCAAATGTTATTTTGTTTAATGCTTGTTTACAAGAAAGCAAAAAGAGTGTTTATGATTTAGACACAAAATCAGCCAACGTACATGAGCAGCTGGACCACTGTTGGTACCACACTGATAAAGCAGCTATGAGTGCAGCAGTCTCTGCACCCCCCAGTCTTCTGTAAGCCCTATCGCTCTGCAAGGCAGCCAGTGCAAACACACCAGCCCACGGCATGCGCTGAGGCAAGCAGGTTCCTCCACGCAGTAAGGGGGCGTGCTCCAGCTGGACCTGACACCATGCTTGTGGTATAGAACGTCTGGGGGCCACCATGTAATGAAAGCACCACCTCTGTGGCTCAAGCTGTACATTTATACAGTTCTCAGTACAGTCTTGATTTTGACTGGAAGCTTGAGATGTAACTGGAAGGATTAATCAGACAAAAAGAGTGAAAATGAAAAGAAGCAAGTTCTGTAGCACTTGAGTGGATCAAAGTGCCCTTTCTTCTTAATCATTCCCTGGACAATCATTCTTTTAGATGCTGCTATACCTTATCATTAGTCAGAGTTAAAATAACTTTGTCAGACTAGTACAAATTATTTCAGACCAAACAAACGTTTCCTAATGCCAGCTGTAGAACAAAGGACAGAATAGAAGGAAAACCTGTTGCCCATACTTAATGGCGTATTTCCAGATGTAAGAAAGACCAGCCCTTAAATTCAGTGGTGGTGCTGGAGTTGCACGTTTTGGCTTTCAGTTCACCAGTACAACAATCCTGATGAAAAATTTAGGGAAACAGGTTAGATATATTTTTTACATAATTAATACTTATTAATATGTAATCATGGCCAGCAGGTCGAGGGAGGTGCTCCTCCCCCTCTGCTCTGCCCTGATGAGGCCATAGCTAGAGTATTGTGTTCAGTTCTGGGCTCCCCAGTTCAAGAAAGACAGGGAACTAGTGGAGAGAGTCCAGCAGAGGGCTACCAAGATGATGAGGGGGCTGGGGCATCTCTCATGTGAGGAAAGGCTGCGAGAGCTGGGTCTGTTCAGCCTGGAGAAGAGAAGACTGAGAGGGGATCTCATCAACACTATAAATACCTGAAGGGTGGCTGTCTAGAGGAAGGGGCCAGACTCTTCTCAGCAGTACCCAGTGACAGGACAAGGGGCAATGGGCACAAACTGGAACACAGGAAGTTCCATGTCCATATGAGAAAAAATTTCTTCACTCTGAGGGTGAGGGAGCACTGGCACAGGCTGCCCAGAGAGGCTGTGGAGTCTCATTCTCTGGAGATATTCAAGACCCGTCTGGATGCGATCCTGTGCAACCTGCTCCAGGTGATCCTGCTCTAGCAGGGGGTTGGACTAGATGATCTCCAGAGGTCCTTTCCAACCCTGACGCATCTGTGAATCTATGAATATATTGCTAGATATAATGCTTGAAATATTGTGATGTCTTATGAGAGTTGTCGCAGCTTTCATACAAAACTAGAAAAATCAAATAAAGAAAACTGTAATATTTTCTGCTACTCAAATGTCTTGCAAAGCTCATTATTTTGGTGTTATTTTCCTGACATTAATCTTTTCACTAAAACCATGTGATTGAAAATAGAGGGATAATTAGCATTGGCCCATTTATGAGAAACTGCTAGTCACAGAAGCTTATTTATTGTTGTGTACAATTAAAATATGATGTGAACACATGAGAATTTACATTAAAACAAGATTGCAGCTTGTCAGCAGTTTCCTTTGTTCAGCTGTGTGTTTATTAGGCTACAGCTGCTCACCTACTTTTATATGACTTTATAATAATAGTAGCAACATCTTCATTATTGGAGATGTCTAAACCAGTTTGATTACACAACATACAAAGAAAAAACATATCTGATATAATCTTTCTTAAAGAACTAGATCTGGAAGTAAGATTATATAAAAAAAACCAAAACCAACAAACTCCAATCAAAACACCCTGACCTTCCTGTCTCATCTCTTTATTCGTTTTGGTTTGGGTTTTGCTTTTTTTTATTATTATTCCTTGCAGTAAGGGTTATTTATGCATAGCACCTAAGGTGATTTATGTGGATCATTTTGCTGTTTTATTTGGAAAACTTCAGTGCATCTATAAATAAACAACTTGAGACCTGTAGAGAAAAAAGGCATCTGCTTCTCTTCCGAATTCTGTCATTATACAAAGTGATTTCTGTGGTATAATAGTTGGTCTTAGTTTATGTATTTATGGATCTTTGGGACTTGTAGTCCAGTTATTAAGAGGATCAGCTTCTTTATGTTCCTTGGCATAGATACGCTATGGTGGGAGGTCACAATGAAATACCTGCCCCCTTTTTCAGCTCCTGTAAATGGATTGGTGGTATTTCAGAGCCTATAGAGAGGAAAGCAAAAGTTTCATCTGTCATTAGCGCCCCTCTGACACACAACATCCTCAAGGAAAACAAGGCAAGATTCAGGGCCCTTATTTCTGTCTGGCCAAGAGATGTAATCAAGCATAGAGAAGCCATCAGCAAGTCCTAACAAGAAGATGTAGAAGAAAGTTCTGGGACCTTTCCTGAAGGTTTCTAAACCGCAAGGCTTTGTGCTTTTGGGGGTTAAATAGGGCCATCGCGTCTTCTGTGTGCCTAAGGGACATACCAGCACTACTAATTTGTGCTGAGATGGTTGACATTGTTCTGCAAACAGAGAAAATACTGGTCCCATTAATTTCTTTTCTTTTTTTTTTCAGTCACAGTGTGCAAGACTAGCTATCGTGTTAAATTTCTGAGAAGATAGGTATCGACTTGCACAGCTTTCTTGCTGGCCGCCTGTCTCTTCTAGCTGTCATTGTATTTCTGTCTAGAGGGTTTTATTTCTCATGCTCAGCATTGTGCATAGACGTAGAGTCATAGCCCGTGACTTTGAACAGAATCAGTCTGCTTTTCTGGAGCAGAAGCAGGATGAATGAATGAACAAGGACTTTGGTGGCTATCGAAATTAAGACCTTAAGCATATGCTTCAGGTTCGTTAACGTGAACAAAAAGATCTGTGCTTAAGTGATTTCTTGTGACTTTCCTGATAGGAAGCAAAATTTCCTATCTTCAGCTTGCTAATGTCTGTTAAAAGGTCATTTACATCCCCACCACCCTTCCCCACTTTTTACTTTTGCTAAAGCTGGAAAAGGAGCAACCTGTTACTTGTTCGGAAAGTGTTCAGCTACCACTGGAGCTACGACAGTAGTCAGTCTGGCACGTACAGCAATTGAATGTTGTATTCTGCTGTTCAAATTTCTCGTATTTTTCTGTTGTTTGGGAGCTGGTGATGAAAGGGTGTCTCTGCTTTATGTTATTTCTGCTGTGAGTTTCTAATGTACCATAAAGTCTCACTGCCCAGTATGAACTTTCAGTTTAAATGCCAAGCAGCACTTATAACTGTGATCTAGATTCATCGCTTCTGATTTTAATGACACATTTCTGCTATTTCTTTTTACCTAAATGTGATATCATTGACATTGATTTAAATGGGCTGTGTTGTCATAAATTATTCTCCCATTTGCATAAATTAATTTATGTAAGAAAATCTTGATATTGTAATGCTAAAATTATGTTGTTTCTAGTTAAGTAATTGCAGCTGTCAATAATTTCCTAGAATTATACCACATAATACATAATCACCTCCTTACAGTACTTTCCTAATTCATCTCTAGTCTCCAAACCTAGGGTGAATGTGTGGGCAGAAACTTCTGAGTGACACTGTCCGTGGCTTGCCCTCTGATGGCACTTTTACCTTTGCATCTGTTGCTCAGATCTGGTTATTAATTTTAAAATGTGGAACAGCTTATAATAATTATTATACACTCCTGGGAAGTCATGGAGGAAAAAAGCCACAAATGTTTTTATGTTCTCACATTTGAAAACTGAGGTTTAAAAACCCCATAGTTTTAACATTGCGGAAATCACTCACTAATGACAATTTAATCATAGGTTTAAAACTGACTGTGATCTAAAGCAAAGAAGGAAGGAAGCGGAGAGGAAAGGAAACAGAAATATCACTATACAAGAGCATCTGAGCTTAACCTTGGATAACAGGATTACTTGGGAGGGATTTTTGTGGTCCCTTCAGCCTGTAGAAAAGAGTCAAGTATGATACTCAAATGCAGTTGCACTCTGTTCAAAAGAAGAAAACCAACTAGATCGTGTCATCAAAATCCAGGGAGGATTAGACATAGTTCTTCAAAGCTTGAATTTTAAACAGCATTAATTATCGTGTGACTCACTATCTATGACTTCTCAGTTAAATTCATATACTTCTATATTTGTATTTTATTACAGTGATTTATTTTTAACTCTTCAAAATGTGCCCCTGCTCTCAAATGTAGCTGATATCGATGGTGTGTTTGCACTCAAGCGTACTAGAAATACAGATGAGAGAGCAAAGCAGTACCGTGTTATGAAAAGTTTTGTGCATGTCTCCCACGAAACTCACCCTTCAACGATGTGCGTGTTTGCAGGGTCACTGAAGAGGGAATCTGTGCAAACATTTTTGTTTGCATGTTTACTTTGGTTCACATAGTTTTAATCCTCTCAGTTTCTTACTGTTTCATCTGGATGAACCATTGTATCAAAGCAAAAGTCAGATACTATCCTGACATATTTACAGTTATTGAAGATGCAAGTAAGGAGACTTTGGTTCAAACTTGGGAACTGATAGTGAAACTCAAAGCCAATGTTTGTTTTGCTACAGCTCTTGTGGAAACAATAATGAATATTGATAGAATGCAATGTGTGTCGAATTAATCATTTGCAGTGGCCATTTATAAAATAAATAGTGTTTCTTGTTACTGAAGCTGATGACTGGTAGGTAAACTGTTTTCATGCAAATATGAAAAGTTTCAAGGGAGGAAATATATGGTGTTTGTGGCAGCTTATAATTTTTATTAGTTCATTTCCTTTTTAATTTTGAGCAACAGAATAGTAGTTGTAGTGTACTTTTAAAATATTTAAGCTTAGAAAAACATTCCCTTTGTCTGCCTACTGTAGATACCTTACTGCTGAAGCTTTCAGTTGTAAAGCTGAGCAAAACTTTATGGAAAGAGAATATTCAGCGTACATGTTTGAATTTGACGAGTCTGCCTTCTGAACTTAATGACCATGATTTTTACTTATGTTCAGCTAGCATTGGTTTATTGATCAAAGAAAAAGACTGTGGAGGGAAAATGATCAGGCCAAATGAAATATAATTGTACGGAAAGAGTTTTAGCATAAAAGCGAAACTTTTAATCCTGAATTAAAACTTTTATTTAATTTTTAATTATTTTAAACATTTGTCCTTTATGAAATTCAGTCAAATGTTAAACAAAAATGTTGTTTATAAATGATATGCTAAGATGCCTTGTACAAAAGGTTAAGATGCAAAAGACTGAGACTTTCAAAGCTCAGTTTTGGGCAGGTTTTGTTCCGTTGGTATTACTACAGTTCTTATATCAAGGAGAACACACTGCACCAATTAATCTATATTATTAATTAGGTGGATCTTCAATAACTTTCAAACTCCTTCCCCTATTTCTATTGTTAGTCCAAAAAAGGGCACTTGTTTCTGTATGAACGTCTTTGATTTTTTAACTAGCAGGTTGTACACAAAATGTATTATTGTGTACATGCTGATATTACTGCAAGTAGAAACTTGCATTGGGTCATTGGGTTTCTGGCAGGATGAAAATTCCCCGTGGCATCATTTATCCAGTTATCAGAGAAGCATCTCTGTAAAATGTCTATATTTAATTGAGGTAAACATTTGAAACTGCCTGTCTGCCCCATTCAAGGTCATAAGCAGACTTGTTCATTAAGCTATTTCACCCTTTTATAATTCAGTAGAGATGATTTCTTCTTGCCTTTAACCAGAAAATTTCAAAATACTTATCATAGCCTTAAACCTTTGTCAGCTCCTACACAAGTGCTGACTAACCCTAGCAGTAGGTGCCTATCCAAAGTTCATTAAGCGAGGAAGGGTGCTCTCAGCACTCCTCTAGAACCACCAGCTTGCACGTATCTCTTGGGGCAGTGATGTGTTAGAGAGTGGGTCACAGCTGTCCTGTGGCTGCTGCAGAGCTTATTTAGGACTGCTGCAGCTTGGGTATTTGTTGGACTAAATTCTAGATGAATTGTCCAGACCCCTCTGCTTGCAGCCTGATCAGAAACTACACTTTATGACAAAATATTACGTTGTCTCAGCTTTGAGCAAAGAAATAGCAAAGGATCTTTTCTAGACTTGCTCAAGACAGCTATTATGGAAATATGTGAGCCAGTTTTAGTCTCTGCCTGCAGACACAGAAAACTGTGAAAACGGCACATCCTTGGGAGTAGCGGGACTGAATTGTGTGTATCAGCATCCTGCTGCTTGTTCACCATGTGCACACGAGAAAGCGTGCCTTCAGTGGGGCAGCCTTTCCTTAGGCTTCCAATTTTTGTTAGAGACAGAGGCTCATACAATTCCGAATCTGACCACAGCCCTAAGAAAAGGCTCAATTCAGATACTTAGGTTTCTAGTGCCTTATGATGGGCTGTCACTGGAGCAGAATGAGGCAGCTTGATTAGTGTGTGGAGCAGACAGAAAATAATGACTGCCTGCTGATTCACCCTGTATTGCTTTTGGGTGACAAATAGAGTCTAATTCAAGATTTCACGTTTTTATTTGTAAGACTTCAAATTGGCTAAGTCCCAAACCATCATTGATTTCTGACCCATCCAAGTTTTATTCTTCTTTGTTAGAAGCAGCCAGTCTTGTGTATTGATTGAAGGCATGCTAATCTGCAAGATCATTTTTGGCCTTGATAGTTTTAACCTGTTCCATTTTCTGCTCGGAAAAGTGAAACTGTTTTGGTTTCTGTTAATCTCACTCCCAAGCATTTTTTACTTTATTCTTTCCCCTTAGAGCCTTGCGTTTTTCAAAAGACATTTTCATTTGAAAAAAAAAAATTAAAAAATTAATGTTAGTTACATACTGAGGTTTCTATCAATTGTTCTGATAATGTCAGAATATTTTGCTATCTCATTTTGGTTGGTTTAGCCAAGATGACTAGTGATAGAATTGGAAGTAAAATTCCTGATTCCTAATCCTATAATGTGACCACAGAAAATAATGCTATGTTAAAGAGAAATTTAGAACAATATAGATTAATGGGGGAAAAAAAGGCATACAAGAATGTGCTAAACTGGTGTATATAGAGTACTGATCTTCCTAGATGCTGCTGGACAATAAGGGCTTTCATTTCAATTGCTGGAAGACACTTGGCGTGCAAGGAGATGAAACTTAGCAGGACTAAATTTTTGTGTATTTTCAATAGGAAATTGTAAATTACCATTGACATCAAACATACATGTTGATCCTAAGTACTCTTATCTCAAGGAAATTGAAAAAACGTGATTTCAGTAAACCCGAAAAGGTCAGCAAATGTTAACACAGACCTCCATACTCTTTTATGGTTATACCATTTTGGCTTCCTTCTGCAGAATGGTACGTGACTGTTTTAGTGCATATTCTGGTGTGATAAAGAGTTAAAAAGTATTCCAGAAAAGACATTCATCAAATTATATGCACTGCAGAACAATAATATTATCTCTTACAAATAGATTTCATGCTGAGATGTCTTCATCTTAGTCTGGCAATTGAGATGCAAACTAGAGATTAATTTGTATTTTGAGATGTTATTGCATAAATATTGTGAGAAATTTGTTCATTGGGGTTTTTTGTTTGCACAGTTCCATTGTGCTTTTGTACAAAAAAACACAGAACAATCTTCCAAGATACAGATTCAGCATGAAATAGACATTCTTATTTAATTAAGCACTTCCCACATTCACTGGACTAAGAAAGGCTCAACTCACGTAAATTAGCAAAGTGGCAGTGACACAGCAGAGCTGCACCGATTTGTGCAAGCTAAAAAGTTCTGCTGTATTAGTCCAAAAAATGCCAGGAGTGGGGAACTTGTACCATCCTATTGAAGTTACGAGACTTTGGGCTTCCTCACTGCCTTGCCTGATGAGGCCCACAAGCTCAGCATTCCTAATTTTCAGATAAACAGACAAACAGCTGCTTCGTAATAATGGGAGAAAGCTATGGCTGCATATATTAAGACTGGTTCCAGTAGGGCTGGCTGTAACTGGAAGTGTGTTGTGACTTCCCATCTACCTCTCATTCTGCGTCGCAGATGTATAAACTGAAAATATACAGTAGGTCTAGGATAATGTTTTAAATATAAAAGGTTTTCAACAGCTGTTGTGCTACTCTGGTTGATGAAGCAGAATGGGAATTAGAGAAGCCAAGCATTTCGGTCAGTGTATCTAAATTGCACTTTAGTAATGGAATACACGTAGGAATTAATAGCAGAGGTGTATTCAGAAGACCAATCTGAAAATTGTCCATATTGACTTGTGAGGCACCCTGGTATCGCCACGGAGAGAATATAACCGCTTGGAGAGATGAGAAGGATGAGACCGAGGCCAGCGAGGCCAACTTACTGGTATGTGCATGGGCTGAATCAAATATTGTCAGTACTTAACAAGTAATGCTCCTTCATTTGCACATTCAGGTGTTTACAAACAGCAGTTAGTTCCATTTTTATTGGAAGTGCTATATTCTTATTCTTAACTATGCCCTTAGAAAAACCTTTTTTTTTTTTTTACAAGCAGGAATTCCTCTGTGTGCCATTCCCTGCCACCCACGCACCCTGCATATGCACACAGTAATTTAGCATGACATTCAGAAAGAAAAAAACACCATTTACAATCAAGACATCAACTTATGTTTTTAAATTCAGATTATAGAAGTTCAGTGCCTGAATTTGCATAGAAAATGTCTGGTTTGCATAATAACTTGAAATCTATTTTGCTTCTCTAATATTTGGTTTTAAACTCCATTTAATCATGTTTCTTTCTGGAAGCCACTGAAGCATTAATACTTAACTCTGGTCGAAACATTTGGGTTGGTGATTTTCCATCCTCTTGGATTGCAGTTGGATCCCTTGCAGGCCTCTGAGATCCAGAAGATTTTCCCCTGTTCTTGCTTTGGTTTACCAATTATTCAGGTCCTTCTGGTGGAGTTAATAATGGATGTTGGGAGCTAAGTTTGAATCTCAGCTGAGATTGCACTGAGTATACTGTCTGTGGACCAGTAAGTTAACTTTGGGATTTATGTTTTTAGAGGACGTATTTTGTAAGGATTTTTCCAGCCTGTCGTAAGAGCATCAAGGAAGTCCTACCGTTCAGTCAGCAAGGACTTTGTATGTATGACATCCTGTAGCCAAACTGTACTCTTCTCAGAAAGATATAATTTAAGATGTCAGGAAATTGTAGGTTAGTGTTTGTACAAAATCAGGCCTGTTAAAGTAACTCTGACAAGCCCCATTGATTCTTAGGATTTTCTTTTTCTCTATAGATAGTGTTTAGCTATGTAATTACCTTCTTTGGAGAAATAATTTATTTTCATTCCTTGCAGTATTTTTTCTTGACTTAGTGTTTCAGTGAACAATAATTTCTTAAAAAGATCAACAATTCTTTAACTTTGGAAGTGAAATACTTGCATGTCTGTGAACAATCTAGTCCAAATACAATACTGCAGACTTTCCTGTGCCAGTACAGATGTCAGAATGTGAATTAGAGGAGGTAGCGCCTGCATCCTGGTTTTCTTATTGCAGAAAAATATTACAAAACCAGAGTGATTCAAAGACTCGAGGATTTAAGTTACTCAAAAAGATTAGATCTGCGAGGACTGTGTTCTTCTAGGAAAGAGTAGACTAAGAGACCATACTGATCTATTTTGAATCTTAAGAAGATGAGAAAGGATGAGTTATCAGGTTATTTAAATAGAGTAAGACCAGTTCAGGGAGATACCTTCATTTCTCCGAAAGGGGATGGGGACTAAAGAAATGCACGTAGATTTCATTTCGCCTAGAACATAGCTGAGATATTTAATGATTTGTCAGGTGTAGCAATCCATAAAGTTACTTGCTATTAGTAGTTTGAAGTAAGGATGAGGTAATGATCCAGATTTATTTAAGCTGAAGTTTAAATTAAGTTTGGAGTGGAGTTCAGATGTGAATGTTCAGAATTTCAACAGCTTTTCATAGGAGAAGTCATCTGCCAGAGCCAGAAACAGGTCACAAGATTGTATTTTTAATGGATCAGGTTTCATGAACTCCATTGTTTATTTATGACTCCAGATATTTCTGCAAATTGGATCTGAAGTTTCTGTATAATATCTTTTCTAATGGGTTTTTATCAGAACAGATCAGAAAATAGATGTGAGTAACCGAAAGCCAAAGATATGAGTACATTTGAATAGAAGTAATGGAAAAATATCCCTCTGCCCCACGAGCAAAATTCATGTCGGAGGAGGGTATAAAGATCACTACTCTGAGGTCTTGTCTTGCCACGCTTACAACTATCCCACAGTAACCTGGTTGGCACAGTTGTGGTGCAAACCTCCCTAGTACCAATGTGGCATATGCTGAGAGAAGCAGCGTTTTTGTTGGCAAAGGTGCCAACAGCCTCGAGTCTCTGAGTGACATCAGCCCGCCTGACAAACGCGCACTCATCTCGTTCTAGCTGCAACATAAAGCATAAGGATCCAAATAACCTGCTCCATTGAAAAACAAGCAAACAAACAAAACCGCCAAATCCCACCCAAGAGACATGAGTGTTTTAAAAAACAGCAGCTAGTGGAAGTTGAAAACAGCCAGCATTTAGAAAGATGCCAGTTTAAAAAGACAGACCGTGCTGTATGCCTGTAAGAGTGCTGGTGTGACGCTGAGCCTTTGAGGGTCCTATCCACCCAGTTCCAACTACAGCGCTGGAAGTAAGATTTCTTATCCATCTGACATCACCAAAACTTGTTTTCAGATGGCAACCAAAATGTCCTCCTTTGCTTAATATAAATTGCAGCCGAGGATAATTTGAACTAGCCATGCCGATTTTGCAGTGCAGTGAACAGTCATGAATAACTCATCAGGCTGGGAGAATGGTAACACAGTCTGGTGTACAGCAGTGTCTGAAATCACTCTGTCTATTTTTGCAGAGACTGTTAGACTGGGATATTATGTGAAATTAAAATTTTGATAAAAAAGAAACACAGTGTTTAGCTTCTACGCAAGTCAGCAAGTTTATATAAAGGCTTTGGGGGAACAGTAGCTTCACAGTTATCTGTTAACGGGAGTGGAGAAATGAGAGGGTTTTTTGTGCTAGGAGTTTCCATAAAATGGGGTGTGATTTCACAGGGTTTCAGCTGTTGCTGAAAGTGAGTGGGCTCACTCCTCTCCCTGGCGCTTCTCCTCCTTCCCACCCCTGCCATCCAGTTCTGCCTGTGCCTCCTGCCAGCTTCCACTGTCATCTGACCAGAAGGATGTGCCAGTACAACTTGCTGGCATGGCAAAGAGCAACTGCCAGCCCAGGTAGTTTTCTGCCACTTTAGCAAGCTGAATTAGTTTAATATGAGACGGGATGACAACTAGGATGTGTCTCTTTCCGTAATAGCAAACTCTTAATTTGTATCAGGAGATTTAGTAAAGCCGTGCCCGTAGGGTGAGCTTTCACAAGACACCTGAGCCATGTTAGCAGCTTGCTGCTGTCAAAAGGAACAATCCCCCAGGTACGTGTTTCCCTGTGCTTAGCCCCCTCTTTCAGCTGGTTCAGCTCACTCAACTGGCAGAAAATGAGCCCAGCAAAAAAAAGTGAACAGCTTTATGTCAGTTTAATGAGTTAACTGAGCTCACAGATGTACCAGACAAGTGCCAGAGCAAGCGCAACTGTGGGCTGGCACTGGGAAGACTCGGCAGGGAAGAAGCGGGGGTCGGAGGGGGGCAGATTCTTTCGGCAGCAAAGGAGTGCAAGGCTGGCTCAGCTGGCTTGTGAAACCACGTGTTACTTCAAATATTAACACAACCATTTCTCGTTGTGAAGAAAGATGCACTCTGGTATGGAATTAATTTTAAAGATTTGAAAAAAAAAAATTATCTGGCACTCAAAGGCAGCAGGAGAAAATATAAGTTTTCCCCCCCCACAGTGAAACGGTTCCAAATGAAACGTGAAAGAGAATAAACAGAAATGTAGTTTGGAGCTGTTGGGAGCCAAGGACTATCTACACTATGTGCCGAATAAAGGCATTTTTCTTTGTTAAATTTTTAATGCAGTCTAACACTTCTGCAAGGAATGCTGAGTTTCCAGCAGTTTCTTCCTTTAAATGAAAAAAAAAAGCAAAAAAGCTGTTAACACCTTAATTAACACCTTACTACTACTTTCAAATGGTCCTGGTAGGAGAGCTGATGGAGCTGTGGCAGCTGGAGGTAAAACTTTCCTGGTGAGTAAACTTCAAACATTAAAGGGTAAAAATCGCAAAGAAAGGGAGAGCTTGGTTAATGTCCTTGGAGGAAAAAGTATAAGACCCTGAAAATAGGGCAGTGAATAAAAATCAGTATCAAAACACTAGTGGCTGGATGACTGCTGGTATCACTTGGCATTGCTCTGCTGAAGTCAGTCCTGCTGCACTGCAGGCTCCCAGGAGGTTTGCCAGCAGAGCGTCTGGGGTAGCCTCACCCTCAGCTCCGCAGCAAAGAGCCACCTTAACTCGACATTCAAATGGAAAAAGTCACTGGGGCAAGGCAACTTTTTGTCGGGATAACTGTGTCTGTGGGAAGGTTTTCGCCAACAATGTTAACGATACGGTTTCGCGATTGCTTTAAAGCAGCCTGTGTGTGGGCTGGCGTCAAAAAGGGAGGCCCCAGCCATGTGTTTCTGCCGCCTCTCTGGTGCCAGTACGAGCGTGAGTGGCAAACTGTAAAACTAACCTCGGGGAAAAAAGCATGGGAGGGGTTGGCCAGATCGCATCCCTGATTTCTCACCATCTGATTGCACAAATGCCAGCGCTGGCGCAGAGGAGGGCTGGGGAGGTTGGGGGGGGGGCAGAGGGGAAAG